>VSDK01018978.1:411912-467345 GCA_009767595.1 Symbiodinium kawagutii
TTTTTCTGCTTTTCTGTTTTTTTCTGTTTTTCTGCTTCTCTGCTTTTCTGTTTTTCTGCTTCTTTGCTTTTCTGTTTTTCTGTTTTTCTGCTTTTCTGTTTTTCTGCTTTTCTGTTTTTCTCTGTTTTTCTGCTTCTCTGCTTTTCTGTTTTTCTGCTTCTTTGCTTTTCTGTTTTTCTGTTTTTCTGCTTTTCTGTTTTTCTGCTTTTCTGTTTTTCTGCTTCTCTGCTTTTCTGTTTTTCTGTTTTTCTGCTTTTCTGTTTTTCTGCTTTTCTGTTTTTTTCTGTTTTTCTGCTTCTCTGCTTTTCTGTTTTTCTGCTTTTCTGCTTTTCTGTTTTTCTGCTTCTCTGCTTTTCTGCTTCTTTGTTTTTTTCTTCTTTGTTTTTCTGCCTTGCAGAGGCAAGGCAAACCTTAAAACTCCTTAACCTTAAAACCCTAAGTCCCTAAAAGACCTAAACCTTAAAACACCGAAACTAAAAGACCCGAACCCTCAAACCCTGAAAGCTTTTAACCCTAAAAATTCAAACCCTAAAACAGCCCTCCCCGCTATCATGTATCATATATATCAGATCATCATCTACCATGTTTCTTAATCATATATTCTATGTGCATAATTTCATCTCTTGTTATGCATGGGGGGGCTGCACCCCCCAACCCCCTGCTTAATCGCAACAATCACCAACAGCAACAATCACAACAATCACCAACAGCAACCATCCACGATCGCAACAATCACCAACAGTAACCACCCAACACCAACAATGACCAACAACAACAACAAACGCAATTGCAGCAGGTTTTGCTAATGGAGGGTTTTGCCCAACATCAACAACATGAACCACCCCTTCCTTTATGGAAGTGTGAAGCACCCACATCTATCAAATAATCTTGGAAGTAGGAGTCTGCTCTCCTAAAATGCACCAAATTCTATGCAAAGTAAGGGTTTATTTCCCCAAATGCAGCAAATACCATGCAAAGTAAGATACTTATTTCCACAGATGCAGCAAATACCACGCAAAATACGAGGTTGACTTCCCAAAATGCAGCAAATACCACGCAAAATGGCAGGTGCTGGCTCAAAACGGCTGCAAATGCTAGGGGAAGGGCTCCAGGAAACGGAAAAAACAATCCCCAAACAAAAAAAAATCCCCAAACAAAAAAAAACAAACCATTTCCAACCCCTTGTTGACTAGGATGGCTGTCATTCTTTTATCGTTGGTTACTGACAGAAAATAACAAGCATCAAACATCATGAGATAGATCAATAATTTACTGTTGTCGGTTATCATTAGATGTTTCTCTTGTTCTCACCACGATTGACAACCAGGTCAGTTCTAGCCGACTGTGATTGTTGGCGGCTATTAGTTATGGCTGTGCAACAACAACCATTGATTCACCACATCAGTAGCCATCCTCAATCCTAGAATACTTCCATTCTCCCAGACCTTTAATGAAACATATCACTTATGTCAACCATATCTCAAGCATACATCAACTATATCAACCATATATATCAACTAGATCCACCATATATCAACCATATATTCTCCATCATTCACCACTGATTGGTTCAAACCCTCCTTGGTCAACCACCAGCATTGGCGCAGCGTCAGGCGGTGGCCGACCGCTTCGGCGAGCGCGTGCTGTGCTTCGGCAACCACGAGGAGCGCAGGGCGGCCGGGCGCGGGGCGGTGAGTGGATGGGTGGTGATGCTGAAGGATGATGATGAACAATAGGTTGATATGGCCATGGGTCAAGCAGTTAACCAACCAAGTTTATGGGGTATAATAACCAACCTTTTTAAAGGGAAACCAATGGTTAATGATGGGGAACCAGGGGTACAGGGTTTTGACCCACAGCCATATGTGGGTGATAGTAGGTTGATAGGAGGTCGGTAGTAGGTGGATATTTGGGTGATAATTGGTTGATATTTGGGTGATAATAGGTTAGTTAATGATAGTTGATGATGATGATGATGATGATGATGATGATGATGACGATGATGCTGATGCTGATGATGATGATGATGATGATGAGGATGATGATGATGATGAGGATGATGATGATGATGATGATGATGATGATGATGATGATGATGATGATTCGTAATGATCACACCAAAGTGAATGGGTAGTAGTGAATGATAGGTTAGTAATTGGTTAACTCATGGTAGTGATGGTTAATAACAGTTGATAATGGTTAATAGTGAATTAGTTGAGCTGGCTGTTGATTTGTGATGCTTAATGATGGCTAATGATGGCTAACGATGGCTACTGATGGCTAATGATGGTTAAAGGGTTTGTAGTTCATAATGGTTCATTGTAGTTCATGGTTGTTCGATATCGTGACAATGGGTGAAAAAGGTGATAATAATCACATATAGTGGCTAATAATGGTTAGATGATGCTTCACGATGGCCAATAATGGTGGCTAATGGTTTGAATAGTGATTTTTTGTTTCCTTGATGATGGCTAGTGATGGTTAATAGAAATAATTATTGATAGGTTAGATAACAAAAACAATGATCATTATCTTAATAATGAAACTGGCCAATAATAGGAGATAAGAACTGTTCACAGAGCCGGTTAATGATGCCTAAAGATATGAGAGGGGATAACAACCAACACTAGTGTTAATGGTTAAACAACCCGTAGTAACTGGCTAGTGGTTGAGAGCGACGGCATGAGCTACCTCAAGAGTTCCAGCCCGTTGGTTTGTTCACCCCAGCTAAGTGAAGGGTGATGTTTTTCCAGGAGACATAGCTGGTTCGACACCCCAACTCGCCTGGAGCGAAGCCCCAGGAGCTTAGACATCGACCATTTTGGAGGTACTCAACTCACCAGAACCATCTGTCGGCTCGCCATCTCAACACTTCGGTGGTTTTTTAGCGGGTCGTGTTTGTTTCGCCGTGAGCCGGTTTGGACCTGCTTATCAACCAAAATTAGCTAAGCTATTTAAGCAGTCATAGTTGGTATAGTGTTGCTCATCGCCACCTGTTTTGGTTATCGTTACCCCTGTTGTTGCCCATTGTTACCAGCCATGTTTACCGTTTGTTGATCATTGCCCCCTAGGATTGATTAGTTATTCAATGATTCTCAATAGTTATCCGATTCATAATTAGTGACAATGATTGTCAATGATCAATGACGATCAATTAATATTGATAAGCTATCAATGACTATCAATAGTTATCCCCCCTTATCCGTTGATTGAGTTTACAATCGTGGTTGACCTTTCTTTGGACCGCCGGGGTTGACAGCACCCCAGGACACCTTGGTCAAGCTCTGTCGTCAGCCAAAAGCTCGTACCTGGACTGGTGAAAATCGATGGCCAGTTGACCATCAATTGACCATCTATAGAGATGATCAATTGACCATCTATAGAGATGATCAATCACCATAGAGATGATCAACCATCTAGATGGTCAATTGATCACTATAGAGATGACCATCTATAGGTTGACCATCTATAGACATGCTCAATCACTGATCAACCATGGGTCATAACCCATAACCACCAACCACATGAGTCGTTGATAACGGTTACTAGTCAGACCTGGTTTTGATCAATTTTGCTCCCTTGGATCTGAGATGTTTGGCGCACAAGTGATGGTTGATTGTGGTTAATGGTTGGCTTAGTGCTTCAGATGTGGGCCAAAAAAATGAATATGTCAGCGCGCGTCGAATGGACAACCATGGCTGCACAAATATTATGACAACTCGTGGTGGGAAAAGAACTGCCAAGCAGGAGGAATTCACAGCATTTTCTTGGAACCTGCTGAAGTTGTGCAGCAAAGGTCCATCACCAACTGGGGAAACAGATGGTGATCTGAATCACGAAGCTTCAACGTCCAGTATAAGCATGTATAATCAAAAAGATCGTTAATTGATCATCATCAAGCCTTACAAAGATCCAATGTGTATAATATAATCATCATGAAGCCTTACAAAAGATCATTATTCATCCACTGTTGGATCCCCTTGCACCTGCTGCATGCTGTGAGCCCGGGATTTCCCCCGTTGGTTTGTGTGCTCCATCGCTGGTGGCGCTTCTGGGTCCATAGCAATCCAGAAATTGGGTGGCCCAAAAGCCAGACTTGGGCAAGGTCGTAGCTTTCGGATGTGAAGCGCCAAGGGTACAGGGACCCTACCCGCCAGGGTGCAGCCATTGTTTGGCCATTGTTCAGTGTCGGAGCTCCCAGGAATGGGGGCCTTTGAGATTGTGGACGTGAAATCCAACAAGGTCCTCTACACAAAGCTGGGAAGTTGCTTGGACGCTGGGAAGCCTCACAGCCAATGATGTGAGTTCCGCATCATGCTTTGTGGAGAGAGTTTGTGTTGCAATTAACAATGCCAGTGGGTGCCCACTTGCTGCATATGGTTATATTGACCATGAATATTTTTGTGATTTGATCATGGGAATGCAATGGAATCCTGCATATCATACCCCGATCTATTTTAAGCTCCCAGACACGAGGTCTCTTTGTCGAACTCTCATGTCGAATCCAGAGCGAACTAAGTGCATATTGGTAGATGCGGTAGATGTGCCTTGGGTCAATGGAATTACCAGGTCAAAATGCCTGAGGTGGGTTGCACATCACAGAGAGGCAGGAATGGATGGATGAACTCTTTAATGAGATTGAGGAGCTCTGTAAGAAGGACCGGAAAATCGTCGCAAGGGTCACACTGCCGGCAGGCTTTTGATTGAAGCCATGCTGCCATTGTTTGCCAAGGGGCACGGGATGCTTCATTTATATACTTGAAATGCAAGCTGGAAGTCATTCATTCGTTCTTTGTGCATTCTTAAGTAGCAACTGCTTTAGTACTAAAGATTATCATGTTGGGCCACCGGACCTGTCTCAGGCTGACACACCTGCTGAGCACAAACAATCATGTGTGGTTCGTAGGCATTCAGTGGGACCAAGCCGTAATAGATGGGCGTCAGTATTCCCCTACCGTCAGATCACTAGAAACGGCCATCGGCTGTTGGAGTTGACATCCGGGTCGGCAGCTATAACCCTGTGAGCCAATCTATGGCAGCCTGGAAAATACATGAAAATACATCACTTCCTGTACATCACTTGCCTGGATGTTGTTGTTGTTGTTGTTGTTGTTGTTGTTGTTGTTGTTGTTGTTGTTGTTGTTGTTGTTGTCGTTGTCGTTGTCGTTGTCGTTGTCGTTGTCGTTGTCGTCGTTGTTGTTGTTGTTGTTGTTGCTGTTGTTGTTGTTGTTGTTGTTGTCGTTGTCGTTGTCGTTGTCGTTGTCGTCGTCGTCGTCGTCGTCGTCGTTGTTGTTGTTGTTGTTGTTGTTGTTGTTGTCGTTGTTGTTGTTGTTGTTGTTGTTGTTGTTGTTGTTGTTGTTGTTGTCGTTGTCGTTGTCGTCGTTGTTGTTGTCATTGTCGTTGTGATTGTTGTTGTTGGCCGGTTGTTCCATGCAGTTTCCATCCTCCTGGTGGTTGAGCATTTGATGGGCGCACCAAGTCATCAGTATGGGCACCTGTTTGCGGTGAAATCCTGTGAGTAGCAGGGTGGGTCAAACAGTTCTGCTAGGACAGCTGAGACCTTGCAGCTTTGGCTCGCCTGATGCTGCTTGGAAGGTCGGATTTTTCTATGGATTTGTCAGAGTTCTGCCCTGAAGGCCTGCTGATGGTAGACAGATGGTAGTGGGATGTATGGCAAGTCACGGCTCGTGTATCCAAACAGGATGACATACGTCTGACCTTTGCAGCTTGCGAGGCTCGTGGAGAATCGAAGAAGTGAGGGACAAAGCTTTCCCTGGTGCTACGATGAAATCTATAGATTTTGATCTTTGGTGCATAAAGATGGGCGGGCAGACATAGATGATAGGCTGTATGACAAGCTTGTGAGGGCCACCATTCTCATGAAGATCGAACTTGGATATGTTTGAAAGGGAATGCCAATTGCATGCATGCATAGAGACATACACCAAAGTTATCTATGCTTGAACCACAAGGCACTGCACCGCATTGTTGCTGTCTTTGCATTGTCACACCAATCTGCTGTGGCTTCAGCTTCATGGTAGACTCGAGACACTCCCATTTGCATGAGGCGAGCAGCTGTTGCACCAATGCGGTTCATTCATCTCACAATTTGCTTCAGCTGCATTGCAGAAGTCGTTTGCAAATCAATCCACTTGTTGACTAGTTGTACATTATATTGGAAGAACTTGTGACTTTTGATAGCAACCAAGGTGAATTGAAGGCGCTATGAGCCATATTGTAGACGGAGAGGTCAGCTAGACATATGAATATATTTGGAAACAAAGCATGAAAACGGTCTCTAGTCAGCTCTTCTGGTACCTTCAACCCTGAGAGTGGTCAAATGGACGGTATCAGGATTCAGTGGCATTCGAACAACGTACATCAACTTACTCTCCAACTTTCATTTCGTGGCTGCTGAAATCAGTAAGGACATGCGAGCCCATAGAAGTCGGCACTCAGAAAAATCTCCCATTTCGCTCACCATTTCCAGCTGATCCCTGCGGGAACCCCACAACAGTGGGGCGGTCACCTTGCCATGGCGCAGCCCATGTCTCCGACGGATCGAGTTGCTGGGACATGGTCAAGTTGGGATTTCTTGGGACATCCGGGGGCGGTGATGATGGCGATGACTAGGACTGACCGCTGATGGTTTATGGCCAGCCGTACCATGAAGCTCATCATGTTTCAGCCGTTGTTCTGCATGCCACTTGAGAGAACACATCGTGGTAGCCACGGCACAAAGATCACCAGTCCCAGTGATTTGGGTTCAGTGGTTGAGGTCTGTCAATTCACCTTGGTACCAGTGGGTCGCTTTGATGGCTTAAGGCAACTGAAGAATTGGTCCATGTCAGGAGGGTTCCAACTCATTCCAGACACAGAAGGGTTGTCCATTAGCTGTGGAACCCCAAGTTGCCATTTGGTGGTTTTTCAATATAGGGGACCCAAAAAATGGTTGGTCTATGTTGGTCTATTATTAATAAATGATTAATATAGGATGATTTGGGGGTACCCCTATTTTGAGAAATCACCATTTCAAGGTTGGTGGTTTTCCTATTGAAGACCAAGCTGAAGAGATCTAGTTCGAAAGATTGGTGCAGGGCCAAATCAGAGGCTGCGTCGTGCGGTGACCGGCCTGCAGCGCTGCCATGTGCCCTGTTGTATCACAGCTGTTTTGCTGAAAAACTGCCTGCTGGAGGTGTACCCAACCATAGCCACAGGGCCCCTGCTACTCAGCCCGGCCGTTGGCCTCCCGAGGCTCCACCCTCGATGAAGGACAAATCCATGAGAGAACTGAAGGCAGGGCAGTGAGGTCCTGACTGGGACACTTGAAGCCATTGCTCCTCCAAGTGATTTGGAGCCTGCATTTGTTGTACTGGTCGTAGATGCGCCTTGCGAAGAACACACGTTTTCACAAGCAGTATTTGACGCGGGATTGGTATGGGACCTTGGTAGGATTGGTGAACAAAGGGCTTGCCTCCTGCATTTTTGGGCAGGTTTCGTCATACCACCTCACCACCCTCGATATTCGAATCACCCAATCAACCATTCCTACGAACAGCGGCATCGCTATGGATCATCAATCAACCATTCTTTCCAAACCATCGTCAATGGTCAATGGTTCTTATGAGCCACTATTTGCTGATAATCAGTCATCATCCATGATCACTAAGCATCACTAATTAACCATTCTCGCTAACCATTCTCACTTAAGCAAACCATTTTTCCCAACCATTGATAACAACTAAGGTTAATGACTATTATCAACCATTGATAACAGCCAACCTATCAGCTACAATGGCTAACAGTTGATGGATGTTGATGGTTAACCAACCTATCAGCCCACCTGCCTGCCACCCAGGCAGCCATGGTTGCAAGGGCCTGCGAGGATCTAGAGCCCTTGCGGGTGGCCATCGAAAAAGCGCGGGAGGCACGGCCTAAGCCGCGCCGCGGGTGGGGGGTTGGCCGGCCCCTGTTGGTAGGGCCTATGGCTAGGGATTATACCAGTGCCTGCTTGGGGATAAGCTATGAAGGATCAGTAAGTGATGCGATGTCATGAGTTGGCAACATATCCTGATTTCCGAGTCTTTGAGATGTTTGAAGACCTAAGCTACGGGTAACAGCGTGTAGGCATGTAGTTTACCGTGCCAGCAAGGAGCCAAGCAAATAGTGGTTGAGGTCCGACAAGAGAGGCACCCAAGACTCAGGTTTGTCCTGATCCCATTTGACACCGTGTGGTGGCTTCTCAAAATAGGGGACCTCCAAATGGTTGTATTGCTACTACAAATGGTTAATAAACTGGATGATTTGGGGGTACCCCTACTTTGAGAACCCCCCATGTGACACCCCTTGGGGTTCCCGTGCGTTGCAAGATCATTATCGACATTGTCGGCAGAAAACTCCCAAGAGATACTTAGAAATAGCGGTGGCAGGAGGATTCTGTCCGCTACATGAAACGCTGGGTGCCACATAGCCCAGATGTGCAGGGGCCGATGGTTGGCCTCGCGATTGTGAGGCTTCTTGGTTCATTGGCCGCAATATGCGGCAATGAATGAGTACTATCACCCATGAACTGAGCATGAACGTGAAATTCAGTTCAAACCATTTGATCCAGCTCTTAAACCATTTGATTTGGTACATCACTGGCTATTGAGGATGAAGATAATTCGGAGCTGGATCTCTTATTGGCCTTGGAAGAATCGCCTGACCCAAGTGGGTTTCTCAGCAGAGGGGGCAGCAGGATCAACTGGATAGCAATGAAATCGACAAAGCCGGCCTCATCCTTCACGACATGGAGGACTGGATTGGGGGGCACTGAAGGCAGGCTGGTCCCCTCTGCAATGCCATTGGTGGTAGAACCATCCCTTTGACGACAGATATTTCAATCAACCAGCCGTTCCAAAGTCTTTGGTTAAGACATGGTCAATTTTGACGTGAAAATCTTGACGTGAAAACTCCAACAACTCCCTGTAGGGGGCATAGCATTGGAATCTTGGAAGAGATGGGGTATCAGTATCCCTATGTCACTTCTGAACTGGCGCTAAGCTCTTGGGTTCGAAACCAGCCTCCACAGGGCACCAGCTGTTGACAGCCCTTACAGAAGTCATGAATCTATCGTTGCAAGCCACTGGCATCTATTGGCATAAGTTGGCTATGGGTCAGTGTTAACTAATTATCCAAGAAAGGGGTAGATGAACATCCCAACAGTTGGAATTTAGGTGATGTTTACCAGGGGTACTTGACGCAATCGCAATACAGCAGGATCAATGGTTTGGGCCCTCCCCAACCAGAATGATCAAAGGAATTCAACCAGCCATGGGGGGGTCACACCGTGCATGTACCCATATCCATCATGATAGGTACCCCATAGCTGGTGCTTTTATACTAACAGTATTAAACAAGTACGCCCGAGCCTTAGGGTTTGCCCCGCATGGGTCTGAGAACATTTCCCAACGCTCAAATTCCTGCACAGGGCCATTTTTTTTGACTTCTGAGTTATCAAACCCTAAACCTCAAACCCTAAAACCCTAAAACCAAAACCCTAAAACCCTAAAACCAAAACCCTAAAACCCTAAAACCCTAAAACCAAAACCCTAAAACCCTGAACCATAAATCACTGCGTATAGCCAGTGTTTTCGCATCTTGTCCAAGCCATCTCGACCTTGTACAACATGCTCCATTGCAGTGGCGCTTTATGTGGTGGGGCGAACGTTAAGGCTGGAGGGAACAAGTATCACCAATGATGGATGCATATAATACATGATACAAAATCAGACATGTATAACATCATATATATATATATATGTATCAGGCAATATCAATCAATATCAGGTGTGGGTGTTTCTCAAAATGGGGTGCCCCAAAAATGGTAGGTTTATTACTAATTACAAATGATTACTAGTGGATGATTTGGGGGGTCCCCTATTTTGAGAAACCGCCATATCCATCATTGAACATTCCCTGACCTCCGAGTTGAAGACGCAACCCTTGACCTTCACCGACCTGCCGCAATCTGAGATGCAACAACTCCAGGTCCTCCGTGAGTGGTTGAGGGAGGTGACGGATAGCCGTTGAACCTACGTAAGCCATTGATATTTGGGTTGTGCCACGATAGGTAAATCATACAAGAGCATTTAGACGTAGATATTTTTATATTGTGTGCGCCTATGTACCTGTCATTTTTCACAGATATGAAACGATTCCGATAAACTGTAAGCCAACGGGTGCTGATCATGAGTTTAAGAGACTGCTTGGAGGGAATCAAACCCTGTCCATCGGAGTGCAGACTTATCAACAATGTTCACGCGGATTAAATCATTTATGTCTAGACTAGACACATTTTTTGAATGGATTGTGAGATACACTTTTTTGGTGCTTGACGCTGTTGGGGGATGATGAAAGTGCTGTGCTATTACTTAGTGCTACAACCATCTACAATCTATACATAATGAAGGGCGAGTATCCGAGAGTAAGTGTTTCGTTAGAGCATCCTCACTGCTGCATTGCTGGTTGGTTGGCAGGTTGGCAGGCAGGTTGGCAGGCAGGTTGGCAGGCAGGTTGGCTGTTTTGCTGGTTGGTCGGCAGGTTGCTTGCCAAGCTGCTGGTGCAACAGGCCAAGCGAAACCGAGATGAGATTCTGGAAGATTTGAAGCGGATCTTGAAGGTGAGGCCCAAGGCGGGACCAGAGACAAGCGTCAAGGATGGAATTTTCCTGGTTGGATCCAGGAGTATCTCCAGGAGTATCTCTTGTGATTCATGATACTGTAAGCAACTTAGAACCATCATTCATCACTGTAAACCATAGTGAACCTTAATCAAATTGCTTGACTGTATTAAGCAACTTGTAATTGGAGCGGCATGGGCGTGAAGAACTAAAACCCTGCAGCTTAATCGGTCAATCATCAACGACCCCTTCATACGCCCTAGATTTGATCACAGCCGCTGCAACAGGAAGGCCTCAAGGCGGAAGTCTTGACAGAATTTCATTTTCAAAACTTCATGTCAAGTGCTCAGGGCTGGGGGAAGATGACCCACCGCTGGGGCTGGGGGTGACCCACCAATGTGCTGGGGCTTGGTCGATATCTCTACAAATCCACCGTATCCACCAGGAGTTTTTTCGGTGATGGGATGAGGAGGGACAACTCGGGTACGCTTCAAGTGAAGAAAGCGTACTGATACCAGTACTGGCTGGTGGTTTCAAATATGTTAATTTTCCCAAACGTATTTATTAACCATTCGTTGGTTGACAAGCATATTTTTCATGACGGGGTGGTGAAAAACCACCAAGCAGAGTAGCTGGTTACTGTTAGAAACAAGTTCTTCTCGTGAAACGGGACGTTTATCAGTGGGTAGCTCATCGCATGAAGATTCACTGGGACCATCCGTCACGCACGTTGGAACAAGGGGGTCAACGTCTCCAACCCTACGCAATTAAGGGAGCCCTGGGTTGTTCCCAAAAGGAGCACGTCGGACACCTTCAAAATGTGCGGATAGGGCTTGCAGGTTGCGTTGGTTTGGCATCTCTTCGTTAATACTTGTCGAGCTTGCAGATGTAGGTTATTGCGTGGATGATAGGTGTTGATAGCATTCGATCGCTATGTTGCATGAGATGTAGTTATTACTATTATTATTAACCAATGGCAGAATGCTTTGCTATATGGTATTGTTGGTTGGTAGCTTTAAGCATGCGTCAATTTTCTCATGTAGCTTGGATGGTTGGTCAATTAACTATACTGTCATCATTATATTTGTGTGATGGCTTATAGCCACCAATCAGATTCTCAAAGTATTCCTATAGTTATGAGCCAACAGCAATGCTCTTTGTTTATTGGCATCAATTACGCTACATTCGGTAACGTCATCGGAGCTCCCCATGATCCATCGTCGCCACCCAGCAGTAGAATCAATCCTCATTCCATGGCTTCGGCTATCCTGCTACGCCAAGCCATGGCATGACTTGCGTTGAATGCAGCTGAGCAGCTGGGATTATGGATCAGCCAGCTGGGACCAACAGGCAAGGTTTGACAACTTCAATGGCTTTTTTTGCATTTGCTTGTGATTGCAAGAGCTGCTCAGTAAGACATCAGATCACTCGTATGCCTCGCCAAAATGACCATTTCAATGGCTGATATGACTTTGGTCAAGTGCGGGCCCCACCACTGTTGCTACCTCAAGTCATAGATTCACGCTGGTTGGCCACTTGGCGTCGACGCCAGTGTCCGACGAGATGGGTCCGTCAATGGGGATACCACCGGTCAAGCTGTGCAACAACATGATCATTTTGATAGGGCGAAGAAAAAACATGAAAAAAGAAAACATTTGGGGCTAATTTGTCCAATTCTAGGAGACGGCGCAAAGTCTAAGATTTGTAAGGCAATGGTGGTATCAGCATGGCTACAGTCCTCCCTGCTGAAATCGCACACGAGCATGCAGGGACAAAAAACCGGAAAAACACCTTTGGGTACGGATTAAGGCCATTGAAAAACAGTTTTTCAATGGAAACACTGTTTGTTTGGCTGGCAGATTTATTCAATCAAAAATCGGTGAGCTTTGAAAGTTCGATATTTCTTGAGCTCGATATCCTTTGGCAAACTAACATGTCAATGGAGAAATCATTTATAGTAGCTGGTTTCCCAGGGGTTTCGATCAAAAAATTGTCATTTTCGTTGCAATGTTAGGGAGTGAGCCGCGCACCACAAAAGATCTGAGGTTCTGCCAAAAACAAGGCTTCAATGCTGAGAAGGTGAGGGGAGCAGCCACGGGGCGAGGTCATCCATCCACACTTGAAAAAGGGACGCACCGTACCAAATGGCGGGGTCCTTTGGACATCTTTGGAGACAGTATTTTGAGGATTTTGCATTCACAACAATAACGACAATAAGAATCATGAGAATATTGTAATAATAATGATAATCATAGTAATAATCATCGAGCTCGTGGTTTTGAACAAAACAGATTGTGAAGCTGTGAAGAACAACTGAGCTGGTGGTTTTGAACAAAACACATTGGGTGTGTCAAGCCAGATTTCCATATCTATTTCCCGTCTGCGCACAGCCAGCTGACATGACCGCACATTGGTTTGCTAAAACTCAGCATGAAGATATTTGTCGGACTGTGTCAAATTGTTTTGGGCACTTCCTGACTCTGCCCTTGCACTGTGGTGGGTTCCCGGCTTAAACCAGACCCTATTGCTGTCATTGATTGGGTTCCTCTTTCATCGGTTGGGTTCCTGACTTGTGGTCATGGGACAGTCTTCTCTGAGCCATTGATTTTGCCTATCCATACTAAAGAATTGCTGCAAGTCCTGAACCGGTTGTATGCCAGGCATATAGTGCCCTGAAAAAGAGTAGTGTAGTGGTTTCACTGACAGCCTTCAGACACCGGCCGTCGGCACAGTCTCTCCTCAGAATCGACTGAGCACTTCCATGCCCCTCCCTGAAGAGATGATTCTGGTATATTCCGGTGGTGTACGTTGCATTTCCGGTACCTTATTTACGGACAGCCCCTCTATCTTAAGGGGGGGCTTCAAGGCTTCATGACGGTGATTCGCTTTGAACAAGCAAGCTTACAAACTTAGTAGGTAGCAGTTCGTCCTAGATAGTACATTGGTCATATCTCTTCTAACCACAGAGGATTCTCTGATGAACCACTAGGATTATAGAGCCATCTACAAATTGTCTGATCATCAGCCTCAAGCATCCTGAAGCCGCGGCTTAGGTGTGCGAAACCCCTAGTTAAGCATCTACATTAGTTGCTTTATAAAGCCAGATCGGTTTGCTAGACCACTAGTAAAGCATCTACATTACCATAACTGGACCATAACCACAAGTCGGAGATGGCCCCATCCTGAAAAGGCTTCTTCTTTCCTTTCGTTGATGCGGCAATTGCATACCGACACGGCCTGGAACCCAGCTCTGGACGCGTTTGCCACCGGAAGTTGTGCATGAAGATCGTGATGAATCATGGCTTCATGAACAACTAGCAGTGACTAGCATCGACTAGCTGGTGGTTTCAAAATGTTTCAAACATGTCATTTCTTATTTTTCCCTATATTGGAGATAGTTGATCGGTTGACTAGTTTTGTTCATCAGAGATCATAGGGGTCAAAACCACCAAGCAGACAATTGTTGTCTCACATGCTTTCATGATTCACAAGGAAGGGTAGTGGTTCTCAATGCATCTCCATGGTCATAAGAATTGATGATTAGCAGGCATTAAATGCAACTACCTACCTAGCTCATAGTATAAACATATGATGAGGAAAAACAAATGCGGCGTTCGAGCATTGAGGTGGTGGTAGCGGTGATGGCAGTGGGGGGTCAACATCAAGTACCCAAAAGCAGACCGTTGAACAGAGTTGTGTTCTTGCAACAGCGTGTCACCAACAAGCGTAGATATGTTCTGATATTTTCTGGGACTTTGATAGATTAATTAATGACCATTTAATGCTATTTTGTCATGAGCACCTGGTTGAAAGCCCTGGCTTTGAATGGAACAAGCCCGACCCATGCTATCCCCAGGCTAGAAACTTGCAATCTTTGCAATTCAATCACAGGTCATGCCATAGCCACCGAAGTGCCAGTAGTGCTGCCGATTGGCAGCTTCAGAATGTTGAAAGAAAATGCTGCCCTGTTGGTGCTTGAGGACCCCCAGATCATGGATAAGTCCCGAGTCCCGTTCTTCGCCGCGGGGCGGAACGACCGTCAGATCAGGTTCCAGCGAGAAAGGCAGATGTCAACGAGGTGCTGCGGAGGAAATTGGTCAGGGAAGTGGCCTGGGGCACCAGTGATTCGTCGTGGCGTAGGCAGGTCTAGGATGCATGTATACGGTGTACATCAGTATACATGATTGATATTGGTTGGTAGCCGTCATGATTGTTTGCAAGTCATCTTTTGTTTCTCAGGTGGGAGGATATAAATTTGAAATCAAAACCAATTCAGAAGACAGTTTTTGGTATCAGATCGCACTCTTGCGACTGGAAGATCTGGCTCACTCAATCTCCACCACCATTGATGTCAGCATAATGGTCCATGACTTCAAGCCATGTCCGGTTGAAATCCGACGAAGTTACATTATACGACGAGGCTACCACCGGGTTTTTGTGGATCACGGGTTGTACTAGTTTTTTTGTGGGTCATCATAATTTGCAAAATCTTCCAAGTAACCAGTGGAACGAATCCAGAACTGTGTTGCATTTGGTTATTGTTGGTCACCATCCCCTGCTGATGATCACTGAACATTGTTATAAGACTGTTTGCCAATTCTTGGCAGCCGTTATTCAACATTTCTTGGGATCATTCAACCAGTCTCAACCATTCGTCAATGATGAACAATACAATTGGCGATCAATGATTGTAATTCATCAGCAGTCACAATCACTGGAGACCATGAGGGATTCAAAACCATTTGGCTATGGGTCAGTTGGGCCCCTGTACCTGGTGCACCATCATAAACCAGCAAGTATTCCCAGGTATTCCCTATCATTGTCGGCGAACTTCCCTCATTTTTGATGCTTGCTATTGATTCATAGCCATTGAGGAACCCATTATGAACAATTATGAACCACCAAAGTGAAGAATTATTTAATGGGTTACTCTTGAAGGTGAAGCATTTTTGATGGTTCATATTGTTCAATTAAAGTTCCGACATGTTACAACCATCAGTGACCATGTTTCACCATTGATTTCTATTGACAGCTACTGGGCTGACTCGCTGAAACGAGGCATCTGCGTTGTTGGAGGAGTTGTTGGCAAGGCCGCGCCAACTCTAAAGTGGTGCCATCCTTGACACAGTGACTGGGATATGGCTATGGGTCAATATTAACCAACCAATAGTGGTGGATGATGACCAGCAAAACTATAGGGAAACAATGGTTAACTATGGGGAACCAGGGGTACGGGGTTTTGACCCACTGCCATATGTTTATGATATGTAACACACTGAATTCACAAAAAGCTCCAGTTTGTTATGTCTATATGCATCGCATGCATGATATATGCATGCATATATATATATATATTATATTATATAGTTATATACATCATCCCAGGTGATTGGATCCAATTTCAAGGTCACTGAGCCAAGGAATCAATGGCGGACGGATATGATTTGCAAATACTTTGACATTTACAGCAACATGTACCGTTCAGAACACATCATTGAGAATACATTCATTATTTGTTGATGTAGAATCTAAAAAGTTGAGGGGTAGCTTCTACCAGCAATCGAATGAGAAACCACCAGACCAACCACAACAGCTGACGCTGCAGCCAGCACCAACGGCAACAGCCGAGCCACAACACGATCACTGCAGCATCGACAAACACCGACCAGCCCTCACTGGCGACCAGCACCAACCGGAAGCATTTCACAGCAGTATTTGGTCCTGAAATCTTTCCTTTGAACAAGAGCAAGTTTAAACTTGCACTTCCATGTATCAGGAGAACTTCGAGAACTCCCGCAACATATCAGATTGACTTATGCTGGTATCCAGCACCAGCCGGTTTTTCCAACGGCTCAGCTTCAAAATGCGGATTGCGTGTAGCGGTGTACCCGACGGTATGAAGGTATCGGATGTAATCTAATTATATCTAGTTGTGAAACGACCATCAGATAGGGCACCTAGGATCGTTAAAGCAGATAAATGACATTTCAACATGTCATATATAAGACACATAGAGGGAGAGTTTGATTATACACATCTACATACATACATTCTATTATATACATGTATATACTGTATACTGTATATATATATATACATTATTTCTAAATATATCTAAATATACATGTACATACGTAAGCGCCCAGGAACCTCAAAACGTGGATTTTGACGCCGCCCTAATCGATGCAACCAGTAACGAAAAGGGATGGACCACCAGTCCCATCAGCTGCAGCCGAGTCCCAGGCATAGCCGACAATTGCCTCCCTTCAGCCTGGGCCTCGAGCGATCGCGCCAGAGGTGATCCATGGCCACAGGGGACCAGCGATAGAGGAGAGTCATTCAACGGTTTACCAACCAATGTCATAGCTGGTTTATGGTTAATAATAGGCTAGGGGATGATAACTAACAATTATGGGGGATATATACTAGCTATATATGGCGAGTTGGGTCAAGCAGTTAACCAACCAACTAATGGGGGATAATGACCAACAATAACAAGGGAAACAATGGTAAATGATGGGGGAACCAGGGGTACGGGGTTTTGACCCACAGCCAGTAGATAGTCTACTGGTCATAGATCGGTCCGAACCTGTATGCTCCGTCACCCAAAGTTTGGACGGGCTGGTGATCACTGGATGCCAAGCGGTTGGCGGCTACCCAACTGTCCGGTGTTTGAACCTTTATTAAGCTTAGGGGAAACAATCATCCAGCTATGGTAAGTTTCCCCTGATATAGGCCAACCATATAAGTTTATCCTGATATGCAATCATGAGAGTGGTGACTCACCATTTATGTATAGCCCCCAACAAATTCAATGGTGAGTCACCGGCTATGGTAATTGGGGATGTTGTAGTATGTAGTAGCAGCTGGATCCATTTACAATCATATAATACATATATTTACGTATACACTTGTACATGATTTACATATGTCATAGATATAGAAAATTGTTTTTATATACATGGCATTATATATATATAGATGACATATATATATAATATGAATATGGGTGATATATATATATATATATTTAATATGCAATGTATCTATGATATATTCATATATCTACACACCAGATATATTAGTAGACGTATGCACACAGCTTCATGAGAAAGGGCTGCTGGAGCATGGAACCGCGGGCCAAGCTATCGCACCGGGGTACATGGACCCGCCATAGCCTATGCCACATGGTTGCCGGCCACAATTGGCTTGTGGGTTTTGGAATATGTATCCAACATAGCGAGAAGTATTAGAAAAATATTGTCAACGAAATGAGTTGGTTGGTTGGTTAGTTGACCAAACACGTGTTCTCATTGATGTGTGGAATGGTTGGTTGGTCACCCAATTAAGATGTTTAAGAGTGGTTATAAAATGATCAGTTTAAGTGAACCTTTGTTGCATGTGAAATTGATCGAACATCATTGTAAATTGATCGCTATCGACTATTCTAAAATGAGTTGAAATGGTCACTAGTGATTACAACCATTGGTATCATGATAAACCCATATTGTACCAATTTGGTGATCACTATGCCAATGGCATCATCATAGTACCAATGTCAAGTGCTTTCATCTTCATTCGGTGACAGGCTTGCTTACAGCAGTTGATGGACAGAGACACCGGATTGCATTGCAATATACGACGTGTTGGTCACCGGAGTTTCTGGGTCGACGCCATGGCCGAAGTGGATAGTGACACCTGGCGTCAAGACGCCGTGCGGATGCAAAAGGAGAATCCAGAACTGACGACCGCTGAGATTGCAGAGAAGTTGAAGAAACCTGCAAAAACAGTGAAGAATGTCTTGGCAAATGCCAGGAAGAAGGGGGCATTGGTCACAGAGACCACGTCGAAAGGATATCCAAATAGAAATGCTCAGAAAGATTTACCTTACCGAATAGCGCCTATTCCAGGTAAAGGCCTTGGACTTCTGGCAACTCGCAAGATTTGCCGTGGGGAACTGATTGTGAAGGAAGCTCCTGTCCTGACCGCTCCGGAAGGCTTCAGGGGATATTCGTCCAGACAGCTCCAGGCACAATTTGATCAGCTTGATTCAGCAGTACAAGATGAGGTCATGGCTTTGTACGACAAGCATGCCCCTGATGGAAATGGAAAGACACTCTTGGGCGTGTTTGAGACAAATGCCTTGCCACAAGGCGTTGGTTCGCGAGATGCTGCGCTGTGTCTTGTGATTAGTCGTGCCAACCACTCGTGCATAAGCAACTGTTACCATGGGTGGGTGGATGGACATGAACGACTCTACTGTGATGCTGACATAGAGGAGGGCGAAGAAATCTGCACCAACTACATCCAGTGGCATTGCACAACCCGCCAACGGCAGCTCGAACTTGAAACAAAATTCGGCTTTTTGTGTGAGTGCTCTGCTTGCACTGAGGACGAATCTCTCAGCAAGAAGCATGATGCAGTTCGTCTGAAGATTGGAGAACTGGATCAAGCCATTCCGGAGCTTTATGACAGGCCGAGACAAGCAATTGCTTTGGTGGAGACAGTGCTATCATTGTATGAGAAACTTGATAGGCCCATTCCCTTTGCAGCTGAGTTGCGGCATTGCTACGATGCCTTTCAACTGTCACTCTCAGATAGAAACATCCCGGCGGCGAAACGCTGGATTCAGAGAGCGCACGCTGCAAGCGTGGTCACAGATGGGGCCAATTCACCAGGAACATTGAGGTTCGAACGCTTCATGAAGAATCCCATGAGCAGGCTTCAAGATGGCCCGCACATTTGATGATATCACGTCCTGTGGCAAAAGGTGGACCGATTGCAACAGATAGTTGAGAAAGTGGTGACTTCATTTGATGTCTAGTTTTAACCATGATCATAGACAAAGATCATAGACAATGATCATAAATAATGATCATAGACAATGATCATAGATAGTGATCATAGATAATGATCATAGAAAATGATTATAGATAATGATCATAGATAGTGATCATAGATAATGATCATAGATAATGATTATAGATAATGATCATAGATAATGATCATAGATAATGATCATAGATATTTAATGATCAACTGATCAACCACCTTTGATCAGTCGCAAGTGTTCCGATCTTGTATGGCTGTGGGTCCAAACCCCGGACCCCTGGTTCCCCTATCATTAGCCACTGTTTTATTGTGGTTGGTTATTATACCCCAAAAATTGGTTGGTTAACTGCTTGACCCAACTCGCCATATATAGCTGGTATATCCCCTACTATTGTTACTTATTATACCCTATTCTTAACCATTGGTTGGGTCATAACCATTAACCATTAGCATAATATAGTAGGGTATTAACCATAGTAGGGTATTAACACCTATCATTAACCAAGTAAACCAGCTATAAATCACCATTGCTTGGTTCACTGCGGCTGACCGGTCGCTCGCCGGATCAAGCAACCTATGCCTCCCGAGGTGTTGGTATCTTCTCCAGAGAAGAGGTCTCCGCAGTGGCTCAGCGACTGGAGACGCGCCACGGTAGTGGAGGGGGACCCGTAAAAAAAGGGGTCTGAAAACTGGTTGGTTTCTGTAGTTGGTAGATACTAATCAGAAAACTGATTAGTATCTGGTAGTTGAGTTTTTTCTGATTAGTATCTTGGTTATCTACCTGTTGGTTTACGATCTGAAAGCTTGTTAATGTTGGTTTCTGATGATCGTATCTACCTGTTGGTTTCATGCCTATTTTCATTACCAACCAGGGGGGGTTACACTAATCAGAAACCAACATTACTATAAATATGTGGTGGTTTATCAAAATGGGGAGCCCCAAAAATGCTGGGTGTATTACTACTAAATGACTATTAATGGATGTTTTGGGGGGTCCCCTATTTTGAGAAACACCCATATATACGTTGTTCCTATAAAGGATGATTTGGGGGACCCCTATGGCTTGAGAAACCACCAAATGTGCTTTTCCAGATTTTTACTGAGTGACGGTTGGAAGGACAAGACCATTGGAAGGACATCATGTCTGCATGTGCGGCTGGTTGTTGTTACTTTCGTGAGGATAGCAATCTTTGTTTCTATCAGCTTCAATCATGACTTATTGTTTGAAATTATGAACCCACCATATTACTGACCATCTTGTAGACATGATTGTATATAACCATGATGAACTATTATTAATTAGCCATTGACATATAGTTGACCCTTATTCACCCTTATTAGCCATCTTTAACGTACTTCATTCGCAACAGCGGGCTGCCCTCATTCAAGCGCTTCCCACTCAGATCCGCGACTTTGTCACAAGGCACAGGACATCAACATTCCTGGGTGGTGGGGTGACTCGTTGCCAGAATCTGCTGAGCCAATTGGGCAGTTGATGAAGCTGCGCACTTGGACTTGCCGAGGAAAACCCTCAACCTCAGCTGACTTTCAGGTACCCTTTGGTAAAGGAACATGGCAATGGAGAATCCATCATTTTTGTGTGGTTTCGAAGCGGGTTTCCCTAGGAAGTATGGTGATTTTCCATTGCCAGGTTAGTTTGACAGAGGGTAGTTTGGCACCCTTCGTCCAGGCATTTCGTTGAACTGATGCACGAACCGAGCTGTCCAGCCCGGCATGACAGGTCATTTCTGCGGCATTTCAAGATGTTCCAATTCTTGTACAAGCAGCAACAGGAGTGGCTGTGCCCTGCGGGTAAGCCATGTTCTATGGTAAGGTGTGAGTGTAACCAAGATCCTTGCAGCTGTGTTTCAAATGATGGCCTTGGGCCACAAATGTCGTTTTTGTAGTGGTCGCACCCCGGGTTACAGTTGAGGGTGAAGACTGTGACACATCTTTTGCGGGTGTAGACGGGGAAGATCAAATGAACAGGGTTTGGCTTTTTCCAATTTGGCTCTTAGTTCCAAGTGACACTCGGAAGTGCGTACTATCAGTATCAACGTACAGCAAGCACAGTGGAATCTCAGCCGTGGTTCCATCAATTATATAATGGTGATGTGCTTATGTATACCTAGTAGTTGATAAAACCAATGATACTTACAGTACCTATTTGGTGGTCGGATTAGCATTGTTTACTTCCCCCCGTATTGCTAAACTGGTTGGTTGACTGATATTGTTCATAGGGGTTGAAACCACCAACCAGGTATGATTGCAGATTGAATCATATTGCTGTGGTTCACGATCGACCATCCCAATCATGAGCAGATGAACATCCCAACACAGACTATTATTCTGGAGATCTATGTGTTGGATGGTCACCAGGGTACCAGGGTGTTGACCCACATTCATATAAGGTCACAAGTGGTACTTGTTGTATGATCTCCTATTGAAGCGGATTGCATTCTTGGCAACTCTTCAAATGTTATGAATGGTTTTTCATCTTTAATGTATTTGACCAGTATCACATGTGGCGACGCACATTCTTCTGCACATTCTTCCGTACAGTGGTTCATCATCATTGCGTCATGATGATGGCCACACCCCAGTCCCAGAAACGGCAACAAAACTGCAATACCGTGCAGTTGATATTCAATTGGTAGTTTCTCAGAATAGGGGTACCCCCCAATCATCCATTAATAATCATTTATAGTAATAAACCAACCATTTTTGGGGTCCCTTATTCTGAGAAACCACCAATTGATGCTGATTTTATTGTTGGTTATTATCCCCCATTATTGGTTAGTTAATATTGACCCATAGCCATAATATGATGCTGATTTTGCATCTTCCGAGTTTTGTGGCGATCCGAACTTCTCCTCAACCCCAGCGACCAGATGCCACCAGGACATTTCTCTCACTTCGGTGTCCAAGGATGCGATTCCCAAGGCACGGGTCCCGGCACAGGTCGGAGGTCGCGGTGAATCTCCGGCGCGAAGTCGTGGCACCTCCCAGCAGCCAGCAATGTAGGGGTTTCCTCGAATAATAGCTGTTGTAATCCTTTAGTCATCCAATAATAGTCAACAATAGTAAGAAACCAACCCCATTTTTGTTGGGTTCCCTATTTTTCGAAAGACCCATGTGGAAGACCCAGCAAAAGCGACAATGAACCATCATTGACCAACCGTGCCATTAACCATTGTGAATTAATTACATCGAATAGAGTGGTTTCCCATTGTGCAAGCGTTTGTAGTGGGCAACTCATCAAGCACTCGACGTGTTGAGCAGGACATCCAGGAATCCCATCATCAACCAGACATTCTTCACCCGAAGTAGCCCTGGTAAACCAGATACTTGGTCATGATCAAGCACTTTTTGGCCAGTAACATCCAGTACCGAGCGATTCACCAGACTTGAAAAAGCATCCCACTTGTGAACCGACCACTATCAACCATCATTAATCCATTAAGCATTAACGAACCAGCGCTATGCAACCACAATTGACCCCTACTAACCATCATCAACTCCCTTATCAGAACCACCACTCCTCACCACTGCCACTACTAACCACCATTAACTAATAAGTGGTTTCAGCTATTGACCACTACTAATAACAACTATTAACCATTATTGACTACTACTAATTAACCATAATGACCATAGTGGTTAACAGTGTCTACTTATTTAATTAACTTATTAATTAACCACAATGCTTAGTGATTAATAACCACTATTAACAACTACTAACCGTGACTAATAACGACTAGGGTTGATATTAACCACTACTAGTAACCATATTTAACAACTAATCACTAGGGTTTAGAAACTAATAGTAACTATTAACAACTACAGTAAGCCTTACGATCCGCTGCATTGTCAGCATCACCGTCAGGGCCTCCAGCCGGGTGCGTTGCATTGGTCCTTGGACGATGATCCCAAGGAAACACGTGTGGCGTTGAGGGGTTGCTGTATTGGTTAGAGATGGTTAATGATGGTTAGTGATGGTTTGTGATGTTAATGATGGTTAGTGATGGTTCGTGATGGTTGACAACTGTATTTGATTGGTGGTTTTAAACATTAATGGTTTAATAATGGTAAAACATGGTTGACCAATGATCAATAATGATGATAATGATTAATAGTGGTTAATGATGGTATTAATGATAACCAACAATGGTAATATGTTATATTGTGCATGGTTATATGGATGTAAGATTGATAGTAATGGTTATCATGTTGATTACTCTTAGATGTTCCCGTATGGATGGAAGATCAGGGTTAAAGTGATGGTTTCATTTGCATGATTCTAGAGTTGCATATATATATATATATATGGTACCCCCCATAATATATATATATATATGCATGGTTACATAAAATTCCATGGTTAGATTATTGATGGTTATATTTGCATGGTTATCTGGGTTGTTCCAAGATAGGATGCTGATTCGTGTTACGAGGTGCTGCCAAGATTGCAGGGCAAATTTCCATCCTGCGCAGGACATGAGCACCAGCAGGGGCTTGAACCTTGTGGCCGGGAGACCCGGCAGATATCCCTGGACCTCATCATTGGAAATGGCAGTTCGTGAGTGAATACTTCCAAGATTTCGAAGTACTGTAGCTATTTGATCCTAACATAATGGCGGTTTGGTGGATGGATGGATGGATATTGGATGGGTAGGATAAGCACAGACAATTTTGATACTGTAGACAAGTATGATAAGAAGATAAGAAGATTGATAGGTATCATAGGTAGATAGATGGATAGCTAGATAAACAGGTGTGATCCGCAGACAAGTAGATAGATGGACGGATAGCTGTAGATAGGAGCTGTGGATAGGTATGATAAGTATGATAGGTAGATAAACACATAGCTCGATAGAAACTGTAGAGAGATATGATAGATAGATGAGATGAGATGAGATGAGATGAAATGAGATGAGATGAGAGATGAGAGATGAGAGATGAGATGAGAGATGAGATGAGAGATGAGAGATGAGATGAGAGATGAGAGATGAGAGATGAGATGAGATGAGATGAGAGATGAGATGGGATGAGAGGAGATAAGATAAGATAGGATAAGATAGACAGATAGATCGATCGATCTGATTGATTGATTGATTGATTGATTGATTGATTGATTGATTGATTGATTGATTGATTGATTCATTGATTGATTGATTGATTGATTGATTGATTGATTGATTGATTGATTTGGTTGGTGGATGGATAGGTGGATGGATAGGTGGATGGATAGGTGGATGGATAGATCGACAGACATTGGTGCATCCATGGGATCAACGGACGCTTCCCATGTCGCCTCACTGAGGCGCCCGGGATCCGCACAGGGCAGGAAGATCAAGTGGCAGACAGGGCCAGGGGCCCAGCTGGGCGGCCCTGTGCAGCACCGGTGGGGCATAAGGCAGCGGATCAGCTAGGGGTTCTTGGTGCCTGGTTAGTGGTATTGCTCACCAGATTGACTAGCTGGTGATTCTCAGGGAGCGATTCCGAGCCAGGGGTATCCCGTTCAATCCCTTTAAAGGGGGAGCTAAAGAGCCACAGGGAGTGGTGAAACCAGTTTGTAGTTGACTAGATTGACTGGTTGGATACTTGATTGCCTGGACTGGTTGGATACTGGCTAAGGTTTTGATGTTTGAGAAGGCTGAAGCATATTTGGTCCATGATGGCATTATTTGTCATCATTGCTGTGATGAATGAGCCAACAAGTCAGTGTGCCTCGAGAATCAAGACACTTGCTGGATGAAATTCTTCATTTTGACTGATTCAAGGCCTATAGTAGAGCTCAATACTTGATTCGGAACAGGTTAGTGCAGATTTCCACGCTGCCCGGGATGATGAACCGCCCATGGCACACTTGATGGTTGAACCAGCAATCAGTAGAGTTCATTTGGGGATGGGTCATCGCCAACCCAAAGAATGGAGAGGTGAACATCCCAACAACTAGATTGTCATGTAGGTGATGTTCGGTTAGTGAGTAGGGGTACTCGGCTTTGCCCCACAGCCGTGTTGGCGAAGGCATCGGATTGGCAATCTTCGGAAAGCGAGCTCGTGCTCTCTTGTTCTTGTAGGCAATAAAGTGCCCCCTTAGCAAGAAGCAACCTATTGACATCCTGGTCTACTAGCAAGCCTTTCAATTCTGAATTAAGTCGGTCCGTTTCATGACTGGGTGCGTGTGCGCTGCTAATTAGCGGGAGCAAATGATCTCCGATGCAATTCAGAATGTGATCCTCGCTGACAGTTCAGAAACTCTGAAGACCAGGTGCAACCAACACCATCAGGAAGCAAACACGACCCTTTTAGTTTTGTCCCTTGACTTTAGTCACCAGGTTGCTTGATCAAAAAATCCGCAGAGAACCCTTCCTTTAACCACCAAGCTACTAGGGGTTTCCCATGATTTCAGGCACAAACAACATCAAACAACCTAGTGATTTTAAGGCTACTAGGGGTTTCCCATGGTTTCCCATGTCAATCCTTCCCATGAACCCAGTGATTTAAGGCACAGCCATCAGCTGCACAGAGGGTAACTCCTCACCTTGCAGGAGGAGTCTCGAAGTCGCTCCCATGCCATGGAGGCTCTTGAGGCGCCAGGGAAGGTCGAAGGGCATCGAACGCTGAGTCACCTTGGAGTAGCAAGGGATGAATGGATATCCAAATGTGCTTGGATCTGGTAGGTGGTTGGATCTGCTAGGTGGTTGGATCTGCTAGGTGGTTGGGTTTTTTTTGTTCAAATGGGTGAATCATTTTGAGCAGTTTTGGGTTGTTACGCCATATCAAAAAGATTTCTTTTTCCCTTTGACCCCAGGTCCAGGTGTTGCCGTACCTGTGGTTTACCAATAGCCTGTTCTGCACTGGTTCAGCCATGGCCAAGTGTTCATGAGCTCAGCCCATGTTCAGAACTTGATGCTGCCTTGTTTTGATGATGTTCACGTATCTTGAAGTGTTTAGTGGTTTTTCAAAATGGGGGTCGGGGGTAACCCCCCAAATCAACTCAGATTACTGAGTCATTTATAGGAATAGAAAAACCCTATGACGAGTTCAATTTGTGTTGCTATCAGTTCGTTCCCGCTCAAAAAAAGCCGCCAATTCACGGGTGTTCCGGCGACTCTCCAATTTGGAAACCCTACAAGCAGCTGGTATATGTGTATTTTATTTATCTTATTTATTTATTTGTTTATTTATTTATTTAATTATATTTTTCCTATATCAAATAAACATGTCTAAGGCTATTTACACATTTCGGTATGCGAAGATTCCAACGGAACGGAACCGGTACCGATGCAGGGACTGGGGATGGCTGGGACTTTCCAGGCTCAGGTGCAGCAAGTCATGGACGATGTCGTCAAGGCGCTGGCATGAGTTTCAGCCCCGCAGTAGTGGAGAGTAACCGTTAGCTGATGCTTAACCAAGGGATAAATGAGTTTTATTGGATATATAAATGATGGTTATAGAGTTATTCTTAGTTATTGATATTTCTTGGTAAAATGATGATCATATAGTTCTTGGTTGAATGATGGGAAGTATGTAATTTCTTCAAATGATGATTGGGGATGGTTGATGTGTGATTTATATCGCACAATCTGGCAATGGGCGATTCATCGCAGACACGCTTACTGGTTGGATGAGAGTGACTGATACCAATTACCAAGTCAACAACGGCCCTTAGTTGAATAGCCAACAAGGGCCGTTGTTGAATTGGTAATTGGGTGATAACCTTACTAATAAAAGTGACTTGATGATAGCCAAGGGTCGAGAGTCCAAAAAGTGTTCATGGTCCATCACTGTTGATCCGAACCCAACCTGGGAGAAGTTTTCTGGGGTCTCCCAGGTGCGCCGCGTGGGTTTGAGGGGCAAGTCCTGGTTGATGGGCGAGGGTTAAGAAGGAGGATATCAGTGGTTTCTCAATTTTTGGGATTGCAACAAGCCACAGTTGGAAGACCTACCAACCACTAATATCCATCAATGGAACTGGTATCTCGTTGACTTCGCTATCGGAGTTGCATTGTTGATCCCTTTCTTGTGACACATATTTTGTTAGCATAATTGTGAACTGTACGTTATGATACTTTAAGATTGCCATCACCATCGATCCCATACGCCTATTTTGGAATTGTATCATCATCATCATCATCATCATCATCATCATCATCATCATCATCATCATCATCATCAGGCTTTTGGCATATTTTTTTTGCAGTTTGGATGATCATGAGGACTCATGGGGCCGGTAAGAACCGCAGGTTGATGATCTAGGTGCTTCGAACCTGCAAAGTGAATTGTGGCAGGGGATCATCCTCCCTTGCATGTGAATACCGCTACATCAAGATGATATCTTGGAGCACCGGCAAGTTGCACCATTTCTCAACAATAAAACATGAAACATTTCAACCCCAAACATACGTAATGTTGGTTTCTGATTAGTATCTACCCGTTGGTTTCATCCATTTTCATTACTTTAGGGGGGGTTACACTAATCAGAAACCAACATTATGTAATTCTCCGATAGCACATCGATCCAAGGACAGAGAATAGGTCTGATTTGAGTTGAGCTCACACCAATGAACTCAATATGTCTTTTCAATGGCTTGTCCCATGTTGTCCCGCTGCCAACCATGCTTGCCCACATTCAGCGATGGTTCATTGGTGAAACAAGCGTGAACACCTCCGTGATTTTCGGGTTGCTTTACCAGGTTACTACTCCAAACATGTCGGCCCACAAGACCTGCACCCTTCGATTTGTGTGTCATTTGTTGACTCAGTGATCAGTCCAAAGCTCTCTGCCACCAGGACCAACTTGGAGACTTGGAATCGCGCATGTCCAACTTGCCATGATTCGCGGGTGCAGCAGATTTGTTGGGCACATGTACCAACTTCGAGGCATGGAATCCGAAAACCCATGGGGTACCAATCCTTGGTGGCTCATGGTGTGTGCTTCATCGCAACCCATGGTGCTTGAAGGTCATGGTGGTCCCTGGTGGTCGGTCAAATGCAGGCAGTTTGATCCCATGTGGCTGGGTCTTCTGAAGGTCCCATGGGTTATCCGTGCAAGAGGATTTCATGTAAGGAAACCATATGGTGGTTTCTCAAATTAGGGGACCCGGGACCCCCCAAGTCATCCTATATAATCGATTAGTAAGCATTCATAGTAGTAAACCAACCAGTGTTGGGGTCCCCTATCTTAAGAAACCACCATATATTTCCACGGGTCTAAGAGTCTAATCCTGGAAAGATCTCCTAATGATCTGATCTGGACTTGTTCTGCGTTGCCATGCAATCCTGGTGAGAATGCTAAATGAACTTTGAGGCTAGGAACCAACCTCTAGCAGTCTAGCAGAAGTGTGTTTTGTGTATGTAGTGGCAAAAGAGCTTGCAATAGTTTTCTGCAGGGGTCAGCTGCAAGTTGTTCAGACACTTTTCAGATCCCAATTCATGGCTGGATTAGTTGAACATACTTCATACCAATTGGCAACGATAGCAAGAGTCCACAATGATCTGTATATATTTTGGTCAAAAGATGTCAAACCTGTTTTTACGACGATCTCAAAGTCACTGAGATGCCTCGGCCCGCTCGAAACTTTACCACACATGGATCGCCTGGACTTAGAACCACAAGACACGGATAGTGTTGGTGCTTGGCTGTGCTATCTCTGACAAGTGGCTCCAAGTAGTTTTGGGTTTCCATGCGGAAGGCACTTGGATTCAGATGGGTCTCACCGTGTCACCATGTACAACACGTGCATGGCTTCAGCGACGCAGATGTGTGTTGGACCGAGATCGCAAAGGAAGGGGAAGGAGTGAGCGTAGGAGAGTAGACGCATGCGGACCGAATTCCAGATGATATAAGGGATTTCATAAAGGGAAACCCCAACCAGAAGGAGAATTGGTTAGTCTTTTTGTCGGCCTCCAATGATGAATAGAACTTTTTTGGTTTGCCACATGGGTCTTTGGAGGTGTTCAAATTGAAAGTCTCACAGCCAAGCTTCCCCCTGAGCGGCAGGTTCGCAAGTGTTCATTATATGATCTTCATTGTTGGTGGTGCCCAATATACATGGTACTTGTATTTCAAGAACACATGGCGACTACGAATATATGTCAACATCCCAAAAGTTCGACTAGTGACTGGTCATAGCCATGTGATGTAGCAGAGCCACATGATCATTGTGGAATGGTTTGTGGGCAAGTGGACACTCCTCCTGTGTGTGAAGCTAATACCCTTGGTGACGACTCCATAAATTACCAGCCTAGTCTAGCTGTTGGGATGTTTATCCAAACATTGTTGGGTGGACCCATAGCCAAATCATCTCCAGCCCTGTCGCCTCAGACTTTCAGAGATACTCTTGCTGTGAGGGGCCCCTGTTCAGAACAAATGAATTCCACCGCAGAAACTGCACTAAGACCTATGAATAGTTTTTGGTGACGGTTACTGGACTCGTAAATAGTTTTGGGTGACAGTTTCTAATGATTGAGAATGCTTGATAGTGAGTCCAAATCACATATGATGACTGAGATTGCTTGAAAAGGGTTGACAAACAAATAACCACTGTTATCCATTGTATAACCATGAATATCCATAATCAATCATTGTATAAGCATCATTTCATGTTGACAATCATTCAAAGTTGCTGACCCTTTCGGCTCAGCTGCTTACCAAAAAAGGTGGAGCTGACGACAAGACAAGACAGCCGCCTTCGGATTGGGGGCAAAAACGGAGCGATCATCCCAACACGTCCCAGCCCTGGAAGGACCGGAAGGTCCAGCTGTTGATCAACAGTTAGTTAAGCAGAACAAACATTGGTAGCTGTTAATAACAGCTGTAGTAGTACCAACTAACAGTGGTTAGCTATTAATATTATAACCATTGGTAGATGTTATTAACAGTTAGTTGATGGTAGCTGTTAATAGTTGGTGGTCATCAGTGGTCTGTAATAATAGCTGTAGTAGTACCCCATGGTAGCCCAGGAAAGCACAGAAGTTGAGCACATGGAACTCGTCGTCAGACTAAGTGGTCCATGGAGGTGCATAGGAACCGGTGCTCAGGTTTGAAGCCACCAACGTCCATCGTGTTCACCAAGCTTTGAAGCAGATGTCTTCAAAAGGCTGTTGGTCAACAGAAGTGACCATCACAAGTCATTGTTAAGCACATCATTCCCGTCACCCACCATCAACCATTTGCTCAGCATGTGATTTGACAGAGTTCCCCGCTTGAACTTGTTCCGTTTCGCCGCCTTGTGTAGCATGGATCGGCTGAAAGCAGGCACGGCTCGGTGGATGGGCGGACTAATGGCAGCAACCAACAACTGGCGCGATTGATGACCCGTTAACCTATAACAACCACTAAGCGGTCATTGATTGATTGTTCGGTTGAATGATTGATTGATTTATTGATTTATTGATTGATTGGTTCATTGTCATTGTTGGTTGCATAATTTGGGTGGAAATCATTCGCAAATGACGCATTCATTTTCTTTCGCCGGTGAGCTAAGCCATAGTTGCTTGAACATATTTGGGAATGGAATGACTCCACTCTGGAGACCCTGTGGGCCTGTGAGACACCATTAGGAGGTACCACTCAGGAAACAGCCACATAGCTTGGGTACAAGCGTTGAAAGCCCACAGTGAAGCAGAGTGATGCATATTATGGATGCCTATATAGGGGTAAGGATGGATAAAGTAAGGGCAAGGGTACATAGCTTCCAGGTGAATGATAAATCCGAAATAGGAGATCTAGGGCGCACCCAAACCAACCAACTTGATTATCTTCATATGGAAACGAACTAGATTGGGGTTACTTGGTCGATTTGCATAGATTTACATGTTGATATATGTTCGGGTATAGATGCAAAATGCATGTACTTGCATACAGACCTGAGACAGTATGCCGTACCCAAACGCACGTGACTCCGTTCACATGCAGCCGTGCAGCTGTGGTTGCCTGCCTTCCTTGCTTGACTGGCTGCCAGCAGGCTATGAGAAGCTGAAAGGTGAGATCAATCATGTGGTGCGGGCCATGGTGAAACGACGATCCGAGCCTTTCTTGGCCAGTGACTCGCGTAATGTTTGTGTCCAAGATCCAAGTCCCCCACGGATTCTCCATACATTGGCGGCTTTTCTAGAAAGATTCTCCATATTTTTGTTTTATTTTTTTCAATTGAAATAGTTCCGGAATGTTTAATTTGTTTTAGATTTTAGCCACATCTCCCAAACGGTGGGTGGAGCTTTTCATATGATTCCGAATCATCCTTATTTAATCAATTTCAGTGACAAACCAGCCATTTTTTGAGGTATCCCGTATCCCCATTTTAAGGCCTACGCCTCGCTTCGTGCCCCTGGAAATGCCTCGCTTCGTGCCCGTGGAAATGCCTGGCTTCGTGCTCCTGTGACTTTCGATTGTACACCAGAACTATTACTCCTATTCGTACTCCTATACAAGAACTATTGCTCCTACTCCTACTTCTATTGATGCTCCTAGTCCTACTCCTAGTCCTATACTTCTGCTGCCCAAGCATCAGACCCGCCCCACCCCACCCCCGAACCCTCAAGGGTAGATGATTCATGATACTACAAGATGATCCTTTGTGTGCTGCCCAAGCATCAGACATACCCCACACCACCCCCGAACCCTCAAGGGTAGATGATTCATGGTACTACGAGATGATCCCACCCCATTTCCCCCCTTGTTCCCTTTAGCGTCCCCCCTCTCCTACCTGAGACCACTCCCACCCCATTCCCACTCTGTAAAGGGTCAAATGTTATGTGTCAGGGGCGTGAAATGAGTCTCGAAAGTGTGGGGAGTACTGAAAAAGTGCTCCGGGGCGTGAAGTGAGTCGTTTGCAGGGGCGTGAAGCGAGCCCCCTGCCATCATTTTAAGAACTCCATATGAACACCGGCTTCATGTTTTTCGTCAGCACCATGTTGTTTTTGACAAGCACAATGTTTTTTCTTCGTAACTTTTTGATGATGAAATATTCCATGTGCCTCCTTCAAATTGCATGCTATCATTCGCAACCAGCTACCCTTTGGTAAACTAACATGGCAATGGAGAATCCACCATTTTGTTGAGAAAACCCTGGGAAATCAGCCATTTATGGTGGATTTTCCAGCCAGCCATGTTAGTTTACCAAAGGGTAACCAAATCCATGGGTTGACCCACCGCACCTGCTGTTCCCCACCGGGTTACACCGGAGCCCCCAAGGTCACCGCAGCTCCTGCCAAGTTCAAGCCGGTGCTGGGCTCAAGCACCATCCACGGTGCAGCTGGCGAGCCAGTCTAGACATTGTTTGCCTGGTGGTTTGATTCACATGTTTTATTTTCCCATATTTTCCCTAGCAATTATTAACCTGGTTGGCTCTAGTTGTAACCTGGTTGGTGTTTTCACACATTTTTTATTTTCCCTAGTGATTTTTAACAAATGATTGGTTGACAAACATATTTTTATAGTTTTTCATAGGGGTGGTTCAACCACCAACCAGTTGTGGGATTCAGCCGATTGCATGAAGATATAATGCTCCCAAGCAGCTATCAGTTGGCTTTCAGATAACCCACCAGTTTTGGCACGTGAAAATATCCCAGAACCATCAAGAAGCGGAGCAAGCACACATTCCGTAAGCAACAAACATGTTTCTTTGATGGTTTGGGATATTTCTATGCTACATTTTGATGAATTTGTTTGATGCATTTACTTTGTTTGGCAATTTTGGCTCCTACAAGGCTATGGATTCATTGGCACCGCAGACCCTATCTCCGTAGTATCCAAGTCAGTCCAGTACTCATCGATAATGATCTATGTTGATGGTCATGCAAATGGTCCCTGCAAGGATTTTGAACAATGTGGCCTTTTGTGTTAGGGATCATATACATTTTGATGCTTAATCACCTAAGTACCTGTCAATACAGATCTTCATCATTATCCTTCTTGATGCTTGATGATCTAAGTCGCTCAGAATTGCCGATTCTGAGACATTGTGCAGTTGACTTGCACCTGTCTGGAAGACTGGAGCACCGATCACGCAGACCCAAATCATAGCTTTCCAGATCAGCGTCGGTACACTGCTGGATCTGGGGGTACCATGTTTGCTATGCATCCTCAATGATTTGACTGGTGTCCATGTTTGGTGGCATTTGCCAATCATCCAAAATGGTCATGTTTGTGAGGAAAGTCAAGCAACTTGGGAGAGAACATCATGTAGAAGGCCCACATGTGTTTGTTGAAATATGCTAATACTGTGTTGTTGATTATATGGACTTAAGCTCTCATATAGTCCAATGTTGATTATAGACATGCCATACATCTCATGTGTGTACGATACGTTTGTATACAGTACGTGTACTGACGCGTGCATAAACAACCCTTACCTAAGATCTCTTGATTTCTCTGCATGTGTAGCCCAAATGAGCAGGAAGAAGAATGAAGAAGGAAGAACAAAAAGACGAACAAAAAACACATTTAGCATCGTTGTTCTCCTTTTTTTCTCCAGAGGAGCGATGTTTTTTTCGGATGAAACATGGAATCGACTGGGGCTAGCCAAGCCGCAGCCTCCCAGGTGCACGGACGTCAGTATGCCATTGGCAGTGCCCCGGTGACACAGCGCGAGACGGTGGTGGTGAATGCGCCATTAGATGTGGGATGGGATGGGTCAAGATGGCGATGAACATGTTTGTCAAAGGGGGTGGAACCACCAACCAGAATATTTGGCTTAGTTTTCAGGGGATAGAAACTTGTATACATATTTTAAAGGAGATTTTGGGGACCATTCGGACTGGCGAAATGGATTTCAAGTTCATCAACAATGGTTGTCAGTGGCGTTTTCAGTGGGTTGTGAATCTTGCTGGCAATGAAAAGGTCTGTGCTCTCAGAAATCAAGACCAATCAGTTTGCTCAGCAAAAACATGGGTACAGGGTAATGGCACAGGTACTTCCAAATGCGCATTTTTGATGCTTTGGCATTTGCAGCTTTGAAGTATAGAATGATACTACATAGAGATAGTATGCATATATATATATATATTCAAATATATGTATAGGTAATATGATATACCGATACATATACAGTATCCGTATGTAATATGGCACCTACTATCTATTTCATTCGCAACACCTCCCAGGACGGTCCCGCACAGGTCGTGTGGTGGTGGAGAATCGTCAGATTTGTGAAGGAGGATTCGCCTTCGTTTATTTGGTGAGCCGTGGCGGGGCATCCGCGGGCACTGGAAGCGTGTTGTATCCATAGCCATGTGGGTAGCCCAGCTGCAGCCTCAGTGGGACGAGTTAAGAATTTGGATTCCGAATTGCAGTTTATGATTGGGGGTTAGCAGCTGAAGTTACCCGAAACTAGTTCAACATATTGTTCCCTGTATGATCTTTGACAGCTTCTGACCGCCACCATGATGTTTGGTGCATCCCTGCCCCAGGTACACGATGTCAAGAACAACGAGGACAGCTCCAGATCTGTGAAGTCACAATGAGACTTGCCTTGGCTTTCCAGCCAGGAATGATTTCAACGATCTTGACTTGGGCTGGTTTTGCGGGGGGACCCCATGTTTGCTTGAGTGATGTTGCCATATGGTGGTTTCTCAAAATAGGGGTACCCCCAAATCATCCACTAGTAGTCATTTATAGTAATAAACCATCCATTTTGGGGGTACCCCCATTTTGAGAAACCACCATATATCACCCACTATGTTTCTTTGGCTGTGCCAGACTTTCGAATCATGAGCGCCACATGACAAGGCGCCAGTTGGAGATGTCCCTCGGCTTGTCCAAGCAATGGTGTCGCCCCCAAAGTTTATGGTTTTGCCGCACTGGACCAACAGATCACCCTCAATTTGCCATGAATGGGTGTGGATTCAAAAAACGGATCGACCACGACGCCATTTTGGAAGTGCGGGCTAGTTAATTAACGATGTCTCAAGATTCGGAGCAACCGGTGAAATGCACGGATTTTCAGTGCAGTTTTCAGGGCCAGTAGCACCCTTGGTCACGAGACTGATACCTTCGGTTACCTTGCGGCACCCATATGCAGGCAAAACCATTCCCCCCAGGTTGGATGTGTTGGAGCGTGTTGGTTTCGAAGCAGGATTCACGTCGCATCCAGTAGATTCACGAGAAAAGTCACGCTGGTGGGTTTATAGTCAACAAGAGTACTGGTCAGTTTAGATCAACTGGGCTATTCGGCTCTTATGTGTGTTTCTTCAAATAGGCCTACCCCCAAATCATTTGTCAGAAACCATTTCTAGTGGTCAACCAACCATATTTCTTGCAGTCCCAATTTTAAGAAAACTATCTCCACAGATTGAAGGGTCCGGGTGAATCCTGGAAAGATCTCCTGATGATCTGGACTTGTTCTGCGTTGCTATCCTGGTGAGAATGCGAAACAACCAAAGGGAGGCTCGGAACCAGCTTCTATCCATCACTTCATAAACTGCTTGGTGGTTTCAAACATTTCGAACATTTTTCCTTGTAAACAGCTGGTTGGTTGACAAGCAAGGGCCAAGTGTTCGCTAGTTCTGTAGCCGGCACTTTGGACCCAAGCTAAAGGTAAAAGGTAAAAGGTTGGTTGACAAGCATAGTTTTCATGACGGGGTGGTTCAACCACCAGGTCATAAACCTCATGAAATCTGGGCACCACTGCAGGAGCTGGTCTTGAAGAAGATGCGATGTCAGGACTGCTGGTCCGTGGAGAGGAAGTCCCGTCTGTTTCAGTCGTTGGCTCAAGATTTGGGCCTTTCTCAAGCCATGGGGTACCCAAAAAATGGTTGGTTTACCGCTATAAATGGTGCATATTTGATGATTTGGGAGGTCCCCTATTTTAAGAAACACCCATTTGTGCGTTTCTCAAAATTTGGGACCCGCAAAGTGATGGGTGTATCATTGTCAATGGCTCATTATGGATTGGGGGCATCCCAATTGGAAGAACCCCCCCATTGAGTGCACGGACTTAATTGGTTAATTAGTTGATGATTACACAAAAGTAGTTATTATGGCTAGTGATGGTGACTCTTGAATTTGCATCCACCTTTGATAGTCAGGGATATCTGAAGAATTTGTTGCTGGATGGTCTTTGAGTTTCCACACCTTCACCTTCACCAAGGAGAACTATGGTAACTCCCACTGACCATGAGTAGCGTTGAGCAGGCAGCTTGTCGTCCACCACTGGAAACATGCTGACATGCAGTAGCTGGCATCGTCTGCACAGCTCCGATCTTCAGGTTCAAGGAAATTAAAAACTGCTCATGATTACACCATATTATACCTTTGGTCTTTCTTCAGCCATGGCTGCTTCCGGACGTCTGTGCTGTTCCTCGTTTGCCTCCAAAAACACCATGTCCTTCATCAATGTCTTCCAAGGACAAAACCTCCACAGCTGTGGCCAAACGTGAGATCCAGCTGCTCCTTGGTTGAACATTTGGAGAGAGAAATGCACTGATTTAGGAGGCTAGTGTGGCCGAAGTGCAAGAAACGCGTTGTCGAATGACGGGACCACTGCGTAGAATCCTTGCGGCCCATCATTTCGCTGTCAACATGTTGTCCATCCTTCCAGCATTTCGTTGATCATAATGAAATGCTTATTTTATTGACGTTACCTCCTGGAGAAACATCCTGCTACATCAAGCGGTTGGGTCCTCTGAAGAACTGCTGCAATGAGTATCGAAAGGGTTTATCTATCCCATGGTCGGTTTTCATCCTTCCCTGGATTCCCTGGTAATAACCAACATTAACCAACTACTTATCCCCAGAAAATCGAGTCGAACTCATGGCGCCCTTGTCCATCCTGTGGTCTTTCATCTGCAGTTTCACTCTGAGGTTGGAGCAGCTGCCGCCACATCCCAACTTGGTTCAGTGCCCGGCTGAAAGGCTTTGCGATTCTATTGAGGATCAATGGATGGGGGAACGGCAGGGATTGGGATATCATTGCAATATCCTGTGATATGTTGGAATCATTATATAGTTCATCTGGGGAATTGAATGAGCACAACATTGTTAAAATGTCTTTGAACATCTGACTCTCGGACATCATGTTTCACTTTTACTCCCGTGGAGAACGACGCCGATGAGGACATCTTTGCTTCAGATCACATGGTATTTTTTGGGCGGTGGGTGTGACCCAACGGTGCCGAGGGAGAGTCAACATCTCAAAAATCAAGATAATGGGTAGCTTCTCGGGTGGTCATTGGCTCCAGCTGCACTGCTTGTAAGGGCTATCCATGGGGTGGTACCCTCATCCCCAGTCACAATGCGACGGCCATGAGGCAAGCTGTTGCAAGCTATGGTAAGCTAGGGAAGAAAGCTGGATCCAAGTATTTATGGTATCTCGATTTCCTTAATTTTCACTGAACAATCACTGTTTGATAATACAATTGCAGGACCATCTGTAAATTGAATCACTGGATTGTATTTCCACATATTTATTGTCAAGCAATGTGACCATCACTGGATTGTTTGATAACAATAGCAGGGAGCTCTGTTTTTAAATCACCCATTTGTGGAGGAACATTTCTTTCAAAATATATCAGAGGCAGCATCCAATTTGCCGTGGGATGGTGTTGCTTAGTATTCCTCATTCTCGATCACGAATCATTCTTTTGATGACGGATGACGAGGTTCCAAAGATTGACTGCGGTTGGTTTGTCCACAGGCTTCTGCACTCTTATGCTGATAGCTTGTTTATAGCAGGGTCGAATATGGTTCATAAGCTGGGCATCCCCATTGACTTGACCAATCATGACGAATCATCCCGCGTAGAGTTTCATGTAGAGATAGATGCTTAAACTTTTCTTCAACTATCCCAGAATCATTGGCTTATAAATTGCAACTTAAATCATCCCTACTTGTTTACAACTGCTGGGGGCACACCTTGTAGGTATTGATTCGTAGGTATGGCTGCCTCCGTATATCCACTTGAGTATGACAAGTCTCCAACTTGCCTACAGGTACTTTGGCAGCATCTTCCTGTCAGAAAGCAAATGCAAAGAGGCCAGATAGTTTGCATGCGCTGCAGTACTGAACATTTGAATGCTCCACTTACAGTGTGGCTGCAAGCAAAATACGCGCAGGCAAAGACAACAAAAGGCTACCCAAACACATTTCCCGAGTCAAAATAGACAATTTAATATCATCAGCAGATTATAGCAAATCATCCTCGGCATCAATATCACCACACTCAAACCTGCATACAAGTGTAGTCGTTCTCCCCCTCCTCGGTAGACCAACTAGAATGGCATTGCTTTTCCGTGTACTTGCGCTTCAATATCTTCACGAATCAGAATATGCCAATCATCTTCAATCGCATGGCAGTATATCTTCACGATTTTTTTAATCATCAGTCAACCAACAATTATCTAGCAACAATCATTAGTAAATCATTAATTAATCGATACAGATCAATATAGATGATCACCATCGCACTAATAGTTCCGTCCTCAATCAACTCACAGGTCAACGTCGTGCTGGATAATCCTTCTCACCAACGGTGCAGCGTTATGACCTTACTGAATGTAATCTCCAGTGAAGCGCAACGACATGATGTGCCTTATGTGAAGTGGCGTGCAAGGGGGAAAAAACATGCGGAGTCCATAGAGTTCGATGATGTTCAATGTGAGAAACATATGCAGTCTGTTAATTGTGCGAACATGGTTTATGGATGTATGATGTTCACTGCGTTGTGTAGTGTACTATGGGAAATGTGCAACTGTGAAACATAATCTAAGATGACAGGTGTGATGTCATACGTGCATGCAACACTTGATGTGAGTAGCAACCTTCAGATACGTTTTGATTGTTTGTTTTTGATCAAAGTTGTAAGACATTAAATGCCATGCGATGTGCTCTAGTTTAATGTAGTGAAAGGAATTAATTAATTGATATCATGTGATTTAATTCAACAGTGCGCTGTACTGTTAGTGAGTGCAGGGTGATAAACATGCTGTGCATGAAGTTCTATCTGCTGGGTTTGAGAACTTGCAGCCAAACGGCTCTATTACTTTGCGAGCGGTGTAAGTGTAAACAAGTTGAAATCGCTGCTGTATTTGCAATACAGTATCTAACAGGATGTGCAATACGGGGTCTCGTCATAGTGGAGTCTGTGAGGTAATTCGGTTAGTAGTCTAATTGGATTGAAGCTGCACGATGTGATTTGTCATACAACGAGCAGTGGAGAGCTTGTAGCCGGAGAGAAGAACCTTGAAACTTTTCAACATTGAATGGAACCTATGACATTCCACCTGAACTTCTCCAGTGTAACCACTACAACCATCAGTAGCATTGCAATCAACCACGATCGCCATTTGGTGGTTTCTTACAATAATGGAACCCCCTAAAATGCTTGGTTTGTTACTCTTGCCGCAGCTGGGGTATGGCTGGCCGCTCAGTGGGAAGGTTGGTTTCTCACTATAAACGCTTAATGACTTGGTTGAAAACTGCGAGTCCCCAAAAGTGACTTGAGAGTTTCGGAGCGCCAGGTCGCCATGCTGTTTGAATTCTGCCCTGGTGGACATTTGTTGAACCTTTTGGACAGGGCCGAGGCACAGCTTGGGGGGTCTCTGGGAGTGACTTGCAGCACCTGCTCCCAGGTTGCTGCCCGCCGGCTGCTGGGAATCGTTGGGGTTCATTAGCCAAGTGAAGTTCTTCCCATTTGGCCATGGGTCAATATTAATCAACCAATAATGGGGGTTAATAACCAACAATAATAAGGCAAAATAATGGTTAACAGGGGGGAACCAGGGGTACGGGGTTTTGACCCACAGCCATTTGGAAAAAGGGAAATCCCCGAAATGAATCAGCAACAGCTGTACCGCAGGATTGATGAAGCCCGCAAAGCTTCACCATGGATTCCCAGCAAAAAAACACATGCCGATCAGCTTGATCAGCCACCGACAGTCACCATGAAAGCCAACATCTCCGCAGAAGGTCAGCAGGTGCTCCTTTGGACATGTGCTGTCGACTCTTGTTTGGATTTGTTAACAAATGCAGCATTTTCTGCTCTATTAGTAAGTCTATTCATGATTCAGTATGTAAGCTGCGTATGTGGAAGTTGGATGACATCATTCTAAGTAAGCATAAGTTCAAGCTTTGTTATTCATGCCATCACCCGTGTACATATGATCGGACACATGGATCATCTGCAATGCAAGGTTCAAGAAGCCCTCGGAACGGTTGAAGCCTCTCAGACCTCAGTACTCATTAGTACCTGTATCACAAGTGACCATGTAACCCCTCAAACGGTACGTGTTTCCACCTAAAAGGTACTTGTACCACCATGAAGGAAGGACCACCAGTTAAATGGATATGGGTGTTTCTCAAGTCAAAGGGGACCACTGAATTATCCAATATCAATTCTTTATAGTAATAAACCGACCATTTTGGATGGGGATAATTCAACTGATTTTGGTGAATATTATCCACTATATTATCCAATTATCCAATAAACCAACCATCTGGGGGTGTCCCCTTATTGTAAGAAACCACCAAATGATTCCCCACGATGAGCTGCAGAAGTCCTGGCGGTTACCCTCATCCCAGGGTCGCCTCACTGAGCGCGTCATCGTTGAGACCACGACGCAAATCGTTGCGGCGCGCCATGGGACCAGGGAGTGGACAAATGGTTGATTGTGAAGTGTAAAGGATAACAACCATGAAGAAGACGATGATGGTGATGATGATGATGATGATGATGGTGATGATGATGATGGTGGTGGTGGTGATGATATGCTGCTGATGCTGCTGATGATGATGATGATTATGATGATGGTGATGGTGATGGTGATGATGATGATGATGATGATGATGATGATGATGATGGTGGTGATGGTGATGATGATGATGATGATGATGATGGTGGTGATGGTGATAGTGATGATGATGATGGTGGTGATGGTGATGGTGATGGTGGTGGTGGTGGTGATGGTGATGATGATGGTGATGGTGGTGATGATGGTGATGATTGGTTGGTTTGTTAAGCCCTGACCCACAGTCATACCACCAGCTTATGTTAGTCGTTATCCCCTATCATTAACCATTGTTAATGCCTATATTTTACTATTATTAACCATTTGTCATCAGACCATATTCCTTATCAATCCCTATATTCCCTATTATATCCCCTATGTCCTATTATTTAGCATTATTCCCTATACAACCCCTATAAAAACCCAAGTCTTCCCATGCCACAGCCGGCACAGCCATGGCTCACCATGGCCGCCTCAGGGTGTAGCTGTGCTTCATGGCTTCGATCCGCCGGTGGCACACCGCGACTTGAAGGTGGAGAGACACCGCGATGTGACGGACGAAGAATCTGTTGAAGCGATTATTATTGACAAGGCAATGGGTCAATATTAACCAACCAATAATGGGGGGTAATAGCCAACAAAACTAAAGGGAAAAACAAAGGTGAATGATCAGGAACCAGGGGTACAGGGTTTTGACCCACTGCCAAATGGTTGGTGGTTGACAAAGATAGCAATTGTTATTAACAATTATTATTAAGATCAATAGTTTAACAATAATTTGACCTATACTAGCAATACTACCTTTTGCTAGATAAGCGCTATACTGGTTGGTGTTTTAAACTAGCAATTATTATTAACAATTGGAGGTCAGATGAGATCAATGGTTAGATGAAATAACAACTCAATAGCTATGATATTCACCTATAACATCTGCTATAAATGAGGTCATTATTGCTTAGCTGACATTTCTAGGGAATTCACCAGCCAAATTCATGGGGGATATTGTCAATAGCTATGACATTCACCAACAATCATGGGTATAATTAACCAATGACAATATGGCTACGCGTCAATATTAGCCAACCAATTTCATGGGGGATAACTTCACCAATAATCTAGAGGGAAAACAATGGTTAATGAGGGGGAACCAGGGGTACAGGTTTTGATATATTTAGCATAATCATCGATCTCATATGTATTGATATTATATATCCATTGTATTTCCCGTTATGTATCCATTGTATACCCATTGTATCCCATTGTATCTCAAACCATTCTGTACATATGGATATTGGATAGTTGCACAATGGTTTGTGAATTGGTACATCTACTCAATGATTTATAATGCATATCTTTATCTATTCAGACTGGCATAGATGATATGGCATATATATATATATGGATATGTATGTATGTATATATATATAGATATAGTATTTATATATAGATATATTCATAACATAACTTTACTCGAGAGTTATACAATAGTTTGTAAATTGGGTTTGTATATTATGGGTGTTTCTTGTATTTTGGACATAATTTGTTGCATCTCCAGCAATTGAGAGCGGGTAATAGTGGTGCGACACACAGGTTGCCAATGCGCCGCGTTTGATGATGGGTAGCCATCTATCATTCTACTAGTCTATACTAATCCATACACACATATAAGGGTTTGTCCATAGCCATGGTGGTACCTACGATCACCATCCAGCTGTTCGTTTCCATGATTAATAGGGAAACCACTGGTGACTTGGGGGTACATGTATAAATCTACTAACCTATACCAATTTACAAATCTAGAATATGTTCATAGATTGTGTTTTGAAAGATCTGTACTTAGTCACAGGGCTGTTTTTGCTAATACCCTTGCGTTCAGATGCAGATCTTGTGTTACCGATCTACCTGTGGCATCGCGACGACTTCAGGTGGAAAATGTCATGCTTGGTGCAGATGGTCAGTGGAAGTGCGGGGTCACGGTGGAATGGGTTGGCTCTGTGCTACCAAGCCATTTACAAAGATCGGGACTGTGCAGTGACAAACCATGCTCGTCTGTGCAGTCAAACCGTGGTTTGTGGTTGCAATTCCGGGTCAGAAAAACTTTTGCATCTGGAGAGGGTCTGAAACCAACACATGGGGGCGCAAAAAGTGGTCTCGATTTCATAACTTGTGATGAAGTGTCACCCCAAGTGAATATTGTTTGCGGCCTCTTCACTTTTGAACAAGTGCACAGTTTGTAGCATCGTCTTCAGAACGAAAACTTTTCTCTTTTCCCAAGCATTCATTTCTACTGCAGCCAAGAACAAGTTGAGCATGATCAATGATGATGATGATGATGATGATGATGATGATGATGATGATGATGATGATGCGTCTTTGGGTGCCAGACGTCAAGTGTAAACAGTGTATGATCAGTATTAGTATGAAATCCTTTCGGACAAAAAACAAGGCATTTGCATCCGATATATCAAGTGTCATCGTCATACAGTCCTATAGTATATGAAGATTGGTCTCACGCATGCATGTTTAGAAATAGTTGACAATGTTGATAATGCCTCACAATGGTTGACATTGGTTGATAATGATTGATATTTCTGGCACACTCGTTGCTCGCTTTCCATGTCCCACGGTGCTACCTGTTTCCCTTAGAATGATCATGGTGGACTAGAGGGTACCACCATTCGCGCCCGTGATAGCACCCAGAGAACGGCTGGCTGGTCGATTTGGAGAAGCACTTGCCACCCCTGTGAAATCCCACACTTTTTTGGATAAGTGAATCTCTCATCCTGTGGGTTATCATTAAAAGTAAATCCCTCAGAAATCCCAACCTTTGAGGAGTGATTAGCTTGTTGTTATCTCCATCCATGGTTTCCTACCTCTTGCATTTGTTGGCTACCATTGTCGATATCTCAATGCCACCTGATCATTAAGGGATGCCCCACCAGCCATGGCCACCTGCCATACCGGTGGGGGAACGCCAAGGGACCCAGGGGATGCCCCACCAGTGCCACTAGGCTGCTGGACTTTGGATCCTGGAGCGATGAATGCACGGCTTCCCAGGACACGGTGCATTCCAAGGATCATTGGCAGCTCATTGGAAAGCAACCACTTGCGGGGGAGGCCTTCATGAGTCCGAACTGGCTGGCTGGTCGATTCTTGGTAGCCCATAGTAAGCATAGTCATGGGCCACTAATTCACCAATGAGTTTCATGGAGACACACTGTTGGAGACTCACGGTTCCCCTGGTTCACCTATGTGTTAGTGGATGGGAAAGCCTCAAATCCCTGTAGCCGTTGACGTTTCATGAATCATAGATGTTTCTCATATCATCTATCCATTGAGTATTTAGTATTTTAATTTGAGAGCTGTGGTTGCAGTGGTGGATTTTATCCCTTTGGTTACACGGGATGTCCTTGTGAATCTTGTTATTGCATCGCCACTGTTGTTAGGAATATCTGTGAACGGTTTTGGTCATTGATTTTGCGATCAGTAGTGCTCATGAAATTGGCACTACAAGCCCCCTTTGAACAGGTTGGATGAGCATCGTCGCCACAGCGAACAACCACACAATCATGATTAATATGATGAATTAATCACCACCATTGCAAAGCCTTACTGTGCCATATTTGATGGTGGATAGGCCATCAATTGACCATTAAATCCCTTGAACTGTGTAGAGTAATGACAGTATGTCAATGTTATGATTATGACTGTGGATATGGATGGTTAATCACCATAATTAATGCATCTTTATTGACCGTTGCAAAGCTTTTTCAGTTGTTTATCATTGTGCAATTGCGGCGATGGATGCAGCCATTTTCCATTCGGCAAGTAGCCTCATGTAGTAACCTCATCAAGAACACTCTGGTTCATGAACCCACCATAAACCATTAACCACCCATTGACTAACCCATCACATCTTGGTTTCTTAAAATTGAGGTACCCCCAAATCATTCCAGATCAATCATTGTTGATTGATTAATAAACCAAATATTTTTTGAGAAACCACCATATGTTCAATGACTCATTCTGTATCCCTTCATGCTGGGCCGTCAGGTTTCCACCCTGGTGCCCTGGACAAGCACGCCTTGTCACAACTGGAGGATCAGAACTTCAGGGGCTTGCTAATGATGCGGAAGCGCCCCCGGGAATAGGAGATATCAACAAAACTGGGGTTGACCAACAGAACTGGTAGGTTTCAGTTTCGTTGGTATATACCTTCTATCAGTAGAATCAGGAGGGTTGACCATCTGTGAATATGAGCTGCTGATAGAAGGTACGAACAAAACTGCTTGAATATTTTCGGTACGAGCTTCATACTTCGCGTAATGCAGAGTACCAAATTGCTCATGAGAAAAGCTTGGCAACTACTCGATGACACCACAAAAAAACGATGACCTTGGGCGAAAGAAAGATTTTTCATCAGCTGGTTCCTATATGGCCGTGGGTCAAAACCCCGTACCCCTGGTTCCCCCCTGTTAACCATTATTTTCCCTATTATTGTTGGTGGAAATCCCCCATTGGTTGATTAATATTGACCCATAGCCACATGGTAAACTGGCCTTGGAACACCAACAGGTCCAGGTTGGAATGACCCGAAACCTTGATGCTTCGGCGCTTCGTCAGGTCACCTGATTGGTTGAACAGAGTCGTTGAGTCGTTGGGAATCGCTGCATATTCACCGGTGCATCGGGGGGGGGGTAGGATGTTCATCATCCAGAGTTGGTATGTTTTGCTATGAGGGAATGTGGATCATGGATTTTTTGGGGATTGATCAAATCTCTGCAGTAGAAGTTGGTAGCAGCACCATGATGTTTGAACAAGTTCACATCCGTTGGCAAGTTGGAGAATTATCTTACTCTATCCCATTCTATTCCGATGGTTTAAGCTGTTGGGTGTGTTGAAATAATTGCCCGGTGCGGGGCCCCCAGGCTTCTGACCATCAGTGATTTCTCATTCGCAGCTTGGAATGAACCCATCCGCCTTCATGGACACAAGATGATCCTGTTTTGTTTCTGCAGCCATTGGGACTTGACCCCACGAGTCTTGGAATGTCGTGGGATGTCACGGCTCTTTCCTAGTGATGCGCATGCAGGAGCAAATCGAGAAATACACCACCATGATGTACAGGCTCGCCATGGCTTGCCCATCTTGTTTCACGGACACTTCTTCAATCTTTGTTTCCTTTTTTGGCTCTCCAGGCCTCCAGGACATGCAAAGACAAGAATTGGAGCAACGTGTTATCGCTAGTTGTGATTTATTGATTCGCCGCATGCATCCACATGCAATCACTTCTGCATTTTTCCGATGATCAAAGCGAGAAGGCTGATGGTTAAGCCAACTGAGCATGAAGGCGTTTGGACACTCTTGGACTTGTCCAGTTTTCGATCTTCGTCAAATCGAGATTCTGTGAGTAGCTGGTTGGTTCTAACATGTGTGATTTTCCCCAGGAATCATTAACCACCAACCAGGCAGATTCGGGTGACCCAGCCTCGGTGCTGTTTCGAGGCCGCCTGAAATGGTGGACTTCTACTTGGAGTGACCACCTCAGGGCCCCAGATTCACCAGCTGCTGGATCAGGATACACATGGATGAATTTACATATATTTATGTATGTGTAAGGGTATAGAATAATATACATATATATATATATATGGATATGTACAGATATTTGTATAGATATGAATTCTGATACGTATGTTATATACAATATAATTATGCATATTGTCTTATCATCATGACCATTAATTAGTAGTAGTATTGTTGATTTGTGTTTATCATCGTTAATTTTTATCACTAGTATTGTTATCTTATGGTCACTGGCGTCCCTAGAAGCACCAAACGGTGGATTCAGGGGGTGGCCATTTATGACTTTATGTGTGCGCATTAAATGTCTGACTTCAAGTGCAAGTTTCAAAAGCATGGTAAACTACAGTCTTTTGAATTTCTTTTACATTGCAAGAAATTGTGTTTGTTATGTCCACCTATCATGATTCCAAAAACCCTTCAAAAAGCTGAGGCAGAAATCGGCCTCAGATTATATAGAGAAACCCGCAAACAAAACAACTAGAAAAAACATTTGGTTTTGGAACCATGCCCAGGCCCAAGCATAGTTATAAATGTTATAAAAGTCACGTTTTGTTTTTTTCTGTTTTTCTTCTGGTTTTCTCAGCCTTTGAGCCTTGTACATGGTTCTGAAAGCTATTGGTTTTCGCAGTAGTCACAGAAGAGGGTGCAAACCTTGCGTCAGAACCAGCACCAGCAAGGGGGCGCAGACCTCCCGTCAGAACCAGCAGTTCTCGAAGGGCACCCCTCAGAAGAAGCAGCTGCAGAGGAATCCGAAACGGATGCTAGTGAGGAGACCAAAACGAAGGCTTATACCAGCAGTTCTGTTCACCAGAGTCACGGGTCACAGGGAAAAGATTGCCCTGGTGACGTAAGGTCTTTATATTTCACTTACACATTGAAATAGTTGGGTCAAAAAGAGTTAATCAAGAAAAAACAAATGAACAATGATGAAAAATAACATTTCTAGAAACCATGATTAGGTAGGTAAAAGTTAATGAACAATATTTAAGTAGAGCATAGTTCAAATAGGCTAGGATGTAATTAGTTAACCGGCAATCACATATGATATGTTTGAAAAGGCAAAAGAAAGAGAAGGCATACTTGTTTAGAAATTGTTCAATAGGGAAGAATCAAATGGGCTACAATTAAACAGATAAAAAATCAGTGAGCGGTGCTTAGATAGGTTAAAAGGAAATTGGCTACAATTCAGTTAAATACAACAATGTTACGGCATATTGGATTAGACCAATCATAGAATGAAATAAGGCATTGTTCGTGAAACCACATGTAAGGCGAACTAAATAAAGCACAAGTCAAGCGGTTTCATTCAAACATGATTTGAGGTAGGGGCCAAGTATAGGACATAATCAAGTGAAATATCATCACATTGGGCACAATTGGACATGACACAACCAAACAGAGTTTGATCACATAGGCCATCATTCGATACAACATAATGAGGCCATAGTCAATGGGCATAATTAGCTAAAACATATTTAGATAGAAATAGTAGACTATTGCGCAGGCAAATTTGCCGTGACAAAATGGGCCATTATCGAAAAGAATGTCATTTGATAGGCTATAGTTCCGCGGAGCGCAGATTAATATTAAGTTAGTAAGGCTGGTTGCAATTGGGTTGACGCAGGGCATAATTTGGAAATCAAATAAACCACAGTATAATCAAACAAGAGATTATCAAGTAAGAACAAATAGAACATGATTAAAAAAAGGACGAATTGTTTGCAGTTTTTCCGTTGTTTGGTGAAAAGCGTATGATTTTACAAAGATATTGGCACTACATCTACGCTTCAACATATTCCAAAACCGATTTTCTCACCTGAGATGTCTTGTTATTTATTTCATGTCATTCGTTGGTGGTTCTAGGATGTTTTACGGGGGGTCCCTGAGCTAGTATATTCATCAAAATGTTTTGATTATCGTAAATCAGAATATGATGAAATATGGATGCATGTTTACATATATACTTGACAACAAAAAATAGTAAAACACACACGTCTACATAAGTGTACAAGATATGGCCAGGCAAAACACATGATGATAAGGCATTGCCAGTGACATAGAGCTAACGTCGCTGGAACTGGGGAAACAAGATGAAGTGAGACAATACATAATACATGTAACGCGCATTCCCTATAAAATGAATATAGTCTAGTATGTACAAGTACTAGGTGGGGTGCAGTGGCGGGGTACCACCTTTGTTGCATGTGAAGTTCCGAGCTATTTCCAACTTGCACTGAGATCCAAATGAAGCAAAACATACGGTATAATTATATAGCACGAGCTGCTACACGAAATCAGATTGGTCAAAAGGCTGTATTCTCCACAGTCGTGAACACTTCAAAGATGAACAGTAGAGAGTGTTCACCCTTCCGACTCTTGGTTCAATATTTGATTTCCGTCCAGGATGATATGGCTGTTTTATATAACATCAGATGTGAAATATCATGCACGGCACGTACTTGGAGAGATATGAGTGTGTAAGATCAACATCCGCAAGCAAATTTGTGTTCCCAAATCCTACTTTCCATTCTTGTTGCTGGCCAGCAGGGCGTTCAATGTTGATCAGCTTCCAATTTTGCACTCCAGCCATGTATAGCACCGAGGTTTCCGATCAACCAGAAAGTGGACATTTGGATGATCGGATGCATCTTGTACACCTTGATGTTCTACAGGTCAGCGTGTGCTTGTGATCAGCTTTCCGCAGTGACCACAGTGATTCTTGCGAGATCGCATGGAACAGTATTCATATGGATTCATTCATATATGTTTAGACTTCCATACATGAGAATTAAGAAGAGGTTCTGCTTGCCCACAGGCTTGTAACATTTGGAATCCCAGTACTTTGATGCTCCTTGTCGATCAAAACAGTTGGAAATTACAAGAGCCGTGGTCGGTTGGTGGTTTCAAACACTTTTCATCTTCCCTAGTACTTATCAACAAACGGTTGGTTGACTGGCATATTTTTCATGGAGGTTGAAACCACCAACCAGCCATGGTAGTTTGCAAGCTGTGGACCTGTCATTGCCTATGACTCGTGTGGCCTTCGGGGCATGGCCTTCGGTGCTCGCTCCAGGCATCCCTTCCAGGACGAGTCCACCCTGGCCATCGCCAACGCCAGATATGTGTGGCCGTCGGCGAGCCGAGTTGGTGAGGCGAACCGTCAAACTGGACGAGGATCACAAGGAATCACAAGGTGTCACATCATACAAGGTGGGCCCCCTTGGTTAGCTAACTTGGCTTATAACTAGGGTAACTACCAGTTATGATAGTGACAACTATACTTAAATGGCTTATTGATCAACTTATAACTAGGGGGACCCACCTTGTAGCATATGCTAATGCATCAAGTTGCATCAATATGATACTGATGTACTATGCACTGATGTATGTAATACATATAGTGGGAGATCCACATTGACAAAAAAGAACAACCGACCCCTGGTCTAACCATAAATAGCGGGTGACTTACCATCAAGTATAGGCAGTTAATTGATATGGATTTCCCATTGTATGCATGGTCTACACTGCAAGCATGTGACATTCTTTGAATATCATACAGAGCCACTTGGTCGAAGTTGCTCCTGAAACGACATTTAGTTATGAATGTTTCTATTAAGTAATGATCAGCAGGAAGCAGGAACATTCACTACCTTTTCGAAGTTCGTGTTTCTGAAAGGCAGACCTCTGTCGACAAAGCTCAACAAATGTGCCTTTCAGCATGGGGAATCTACAAGTAATGACACAACCATTTCAGCATCCAAACCAAGAGCGTAAAATCAGTTTTTCAATGTTCCGACCAATTTAAGATAGCATATTCCAATATAATATATTTGTCTGCAGCTGTGTGTATGACAGTCACACACACATTGAATCAGTAGAAAAGGAGCACAGGACATGCAGAATATCTATTGATATATACGACTACAACGACTACAAATGACTGCAAATGTGAATATATCATATGATATGTGTATAAAACATCTACAATATATACACTTATACATATATTACATGTCATTTCCACATATGGCTGTGGGTCAAAACCCCGTACCCCTGGTTCCCCTATCATTAATCATTGTTTTCCCTATCATTGTTGGTGGAAATTCCCCATTAGTTGGTTCGTCAATATTACCCCATAACCACATATATCGCTACGCCACATGCTCAAGAACTCGGTCGTCTTTCTACATCAGTTAGCCCAGGTCCCTCCCGGAGATCCCAGATCACCTCCGGGACCTCACCCATTGGCTGTTGGCTCGGGACAGCCGGGAGACGTTGGGAGACGTTGGGAGCCCTCAGCCTATCGGGCTATGGGGTCAAGCAGGTCATCAACCCATTTCCCAACCATTATAATCCATTATTGTTGTTTAATAATCACTATGAACCAGCTATTAACCAGCTATTAACCACTGGTCAGCTATAGACCAGGATGATCAGTGATAAATTCACCAGGGAGTCAATGCTAATCAGCTAAGTTTCAAGGGGATGAAGTTCACCAAGAATTTCATAGCGAAAACCATGGTGAATGATGGGAGAACCAAGGGTGACCCAGCTCGCCCATCTCAGCCATGGGTCCCGTGCCGTGTGGATCTTCCACTTGGCCAAGCTGCGCAGCTCCAGGATCCAGAGGATCGCCCGGATGCGGAGCTGCTGTTGGACATCTTGGGCAGTTTTTCCTCCTCGGTTCCCCCGGTGCTTCCGTTGCCTCTCGGTTCCAAGAAATGGCGCGGCTTCTGCTGGTAACATGGTGATGGCATTGATGGTGGTGATGATGATGGTGGTGATGATGATGATGATGATGATGGTGGTGGTGGTGGTGGTGGTGGTGGTGGTGGTGGTTATGAATGGTAGATTTTGCTGAGATTGGCCACAGATTTGCTGCCCAGCAAGGCCCAAAGCGGTGCACGAGCAGTGCGAGAAGCTGCGACGTCTCTATGGAGAGGCAACTGGGTGCCCATAGCAGATTCCTTTGCCATCCCATAGCTGGTTGATAGTGGTACCCCTATGGCTTGAGAAACCACCATATGATTGTTACATAGTTAATGGGTGATCTATGATGCACCACTAGTAGTTGTATGGTAAGAGAATTTCCAACAACTGGCTTATAGCGGTTGATATTTTGTTTGGTGAGTGAAACCAAGAGAATGTAGTTTCTTGGAGACACCCGGTGAGAAATCATTGGGGCAGAAGTTGAAATGATCGATGTCAATATTCAAGACTTGATGGCGGTCTCCACGTGCGGATTTGCACCCACTGTGTGTTCACTCTGTGGTAATCTTTGTCCCAGTTGTTTTCCAAAAAATCTAGGCAGGTTCCATAAATGTTGATAGTAGTGCAACAATTAGTATCCATTATACCCACTGTATACGTTTTGCAACAGTTGCTATCCATTTGTCATTTGCCTCGATATCTATCTATGAATCCAATATGAACCTACCAGTAGTAGGGAACAGTAGTATACACACCAAGTATCCATCAATTAGAACACCCACATTTGGGATAGCACAATCCATTCATCATCCCTTTTGCGGCAGATAGAACCATGCATGGATCAATATCCTCAGTAGCCAATATTGACCATGGATCAAACAAACCATCTCGGATGATCATTTATCAACAAACTAACCAACTATTCTATCCGTTTATTCATTGATTATACTATTTTGTAACCATCCATTGATCCAGTCACAACCGGCCATCATTTGATGTTCGCATGTTACTGCCGGACATATGTGCATGACCATCCAATACCATCCACCAGGGCCGGTCTGGTACCAGCAGTCGAGTTCATAGCCCAAGTGCGCGCAGTCCAGTCCTCAGAGGGTGAAAGTGGATGGAAACCTCGGTGGAAACATTGCGTGGGCCGTAGTTTACCTTGAGGGCGGATGCATGTCTCTTGATGGTGGATGGAAAACCCTAGTTTACCTTACCTAAGTGTTTTTCGGTTGGGTTTCCTTTCTGCAGACTGCACGTCTCTTTCGACCTTCATCCGAGGAGCGTTGGGTTAACTTAACTTTGGCTGGGAGAAGGGGGCATGCCTATCGACAAAGCCTTGCTTGGGAATTTGAAAAGGTGACCCCCCAGATGTTGAGATGATCATATGGTGACTACTGGGTAGCCATTCTTGACCATCGTTGACAGTCATGAATTATCGAAACGTCCCAATAATTACAAAGATTGTGAGATCATCACTCTCCTCAGGCAGCATGGCCAGTAGTGAAGGTAAACTACGACCCATTAAATCAATTGTTGCTTGTTTGTTGGGGGGTTCTAGTCATTCCTCATGGAGCCCACTCATGTTTTACAGGCAACCACTGCAAGCCAACAAATCCACCGTGATCTCATGGCATTCTCAAGGGGAGACGGTTGAACTATGCGCCCTGGTCACAAGTTCTCTCAGCCAGCCAGTTGGCTCCGCTGGAGCCAGGTCAAGGCGATGAAGAGAGGAAGAGGCGGCACATTTTCTGCGGGAAACGCTAGGTTGATTCTTGTGAACCCAGGCATGAGACAGGCACGTTGCTTCCCAATCACCCCATCTACAGATATCTCTCCCGTACTTTCACCAGTAAACAAAGTGCCATGATTTTTTGGGGTTATATCAAAACGATTGTGCCACACACTTTTCCACATTTGGCGTCCTGCAAGACGAGTTCCTTGTAGTTGTTCTTTGTCCCATTGGTTGGCTCGGCGAAGATGGAGAAGTTCCCACCCAATCCTGCTTGGCACCACCTGGAAATGCTAAGCTTGTACTGTGGTCCCTGAATTTGCCTATTCTGAATTGTGACTTGTTTGATTCCACCTGACAAAACCGGTGGCAGTTGGCGCTTCTTGATCTCATTTCATCCGATTTCATCCACCATTCTCTTGGTAGGTTGAAGCAGAAGAAGGGCAGACAGAATTCCAAGAAGCGGACAGAAGAGATTTGGGCACAGGCTCCTTGCAACCACCTTGCTGCATTTGGCTGATCCAGTGATGGAGGATGGAGGTACCTTGAGAAGGACAAAAATCGCTGTTGTGCCCCAAATTTGACATCTACATCTCCTGAATTCCTCACCAATTCCCACTATCTCCAAGCTATGAGTGAGATATGGGATGTTTGGGCCTGGCTATGGTTGAGTTGGAGCTGGGAAGTGGGTCAATCATGCTATGCCAGGGGTGGATCACCAGATTCCCAGCCAGCAGTGCCTTTCGACCAGGACCTTTTGGTGATACCGTGTTTTTGGATGTTTTTGGTTCATGCGTACCAGCAGAATATCTCCATGTGAAGCAACCATTCATGGATTCTATGAACAACCAATACGGTCATCCTATAACCATCTGTAACCACTATGGTGAATGGGATGGCTCATGATTTACAACCATTATTTAATTAACTCAGTAATCGCCACTTAGTAATAACCATCAGCATCCATCAGCGGTTTCAACTTGTGGAGGCAGAGAGCGCATGGCCAGTGCGGCACTTGGCAAGTGAATCCCTTGTGGTTGGCAACCAAGAAACTCACCAAGCATTGCATCCAAAGAAACATCGTCGTCCTGGTGAATTGATGTTGGAGTCCTGACCGATCAATCATGGACCTGTTCACCTTGCGTTGTGCAACTTCAGTAATTGTCAATAATCAGTGACGATAGGGAATACAATGGTTGATAGTGAGGATGGATACTGCGTTTGGAGAACTTCCAAATCGCCCTCTACTATGGGGGAATTGTCCAGCAACGGAGGCTGGAGACCCTTCGAAGATTTGTAAGACCATCTCAGGGGTCTCTCAACATTGGTCAACGTTCAAACTGCCTGGGGGGCAGCAACGCTAACTCCGCATGGAAATGTCACAAAGCTCGGGTACTGGGCCTAGTAGCCACAAAGAATTCAAAAAAAGATAAGTGCTTTAGCAGGGAAGTTGACATTTTCCGATAGACAAAGCACTCTGGAAATAGACTGCAATGTTTCATAAGATCTGTTCGGTTGGTTGGTCGGTTGGTCGGTTGGTTACAAAACGGGTTGTACTACCTATACCAGCTGGCTCGGGTATCACAACGAATAATTGGAAATGATAGGATTCTCTTTGACCCACCAGATAGCAGGTCTCAATACGTAGGAATTCTTCCATCTATCAATGATATCGCATGACAATGGTGATTTTCCCAACGTTCATCGCTGGTTTTCCAACAGATTTTTTGCGAAAATCATCTTGAGGCCGCCAATCCGACTTCCGTGCCGGAGTGGCTGCTGCCCCAGCTGATGGGTGCGCTTCTGATGCTGAAAATAGTGAGACATGTACTTATGCACATGTGCATGCAATGTGTATGCATATCTATTTTTATGTATGTGATTGTATGTACAAGTGATGTAAATGATTTTTTATATAAATGATATATTTGTTTCACCATGTCTACATGAGCTTGCATCTACATACCTGTGCATACAGTGTTCATTTATAGCCAAAGTGCTTGGTGGCCCATTCTAGTATTTTTTATCGTAAGAAGGCTCCATCTTGAAGTGAGATGAAGATGATTGACCAACAAGAGATGTCTTTGCGATGGAGGATCGTTCATGATCTGCGATGGAGGATATACTATACTTTAGGGGTTCGCTCTAACACGTTTTTGACCTCTCTCTTTAGACCCT
>VSDK01018980.1:11661-30699 GCA_009767595.1 Symbiodinium kawagutii
CGGATAGCTATTTATGGCAGATGCAGACACTCTGACTTACTGTATCCTATGTGCAAGATGTTCACATTGATGCTGACGCTGAGTCTGGGTTCTGTGAAATCAGGACTGCTAGGCACAAGACGTCGAAATCTGCAGCTCAGAAGTCGATGCTGTTGCCAATAGTTCTTCCAGTGACAGGCGTCCATGGCAAGGTTTGGATCCATGATGTGAAAGCGGCGTTTGAAGCAGTGGGACTTTCACTAGAAGGAGTCATTGCTGGACCGTTGCTGAGACCGCCATCCAACTCAGCAAGGTTGGGTCTATGTAGGCGAGGAATAACTTCAGCAGAGATCACAAGCCTCTTGAGGCATTGCTTTGAGGAAGGACATGTGGAGTTGGGCTCTGGAGAGCCCAGAGTTTCTTCGCACAGCCTCAAAGCCACGGCGCTTGCTTGGGCAGGACGTTATGGTGTGCAACCTCAAGATCAAGCTGTACTGGGTCGACATGTGAGTGCAACCACGGAGACAAGTGCGGTGTACTCTCGCGATGTGGCGATCAGGGCGGTTTCAGTGCTTGTGGACATCATCAAAGCAATTGCTGATGGACGGTTTTTCCCAGACGCGCCACGGAGTTTGTACCATGTTGGACCAGTGCTTGAGGAGCAAGAGAGTGATGGGAGCTTCGTGAAAGTTGAAGCCCCTTCCTTATGCAAGACTGAACCGGCCGAACCTTTCCTGCCGTTTCTTGACATATCAGCATCAGAGCCCATTTGGGTTGAAGATGACGATGAGGAAGATGATTCGGATGCAAGTTTGAGTGAGGCCAGTGATGAGTCGGATGCTCCGCCGCCAAGTAAGGTGGCTAGAGTGTTGGAGCCGCAGCAGGGTAGATCGCGATCAAGGTTCTTCAAGCATCGGAAGTCAGGCATGGTCCACTTTTTAGATGATATCATGGATACGTGTGCCACGAAAGTTTTGGCCTGCGGAAGACCGCTCACTTTGAGCTATGCTGCATCACAGGACACGATCGGCATGTGTAAACTGTGCCGGGTCCAGGCCAACAAGCGAGCACCTTGATTTCTTCCCCCAGAGATAAAAAGGTGCGCCTCAAGAGCATGTGCAGTGGCCATGCCGAATGTTCGCACATGGTGTGAACTGAATTGCAAGGGCATTCACTTGGCCGAGAGCCTGTCAAGAGACATTGGAAGTGAATTGCAGGGGCATTCACGTTCGGCTGCATGGCAACCGGGCTCAAGTTTTTCAGCATGCAGCTTGATGCATGTCATGGACATGTTCTTTCCTTTTGAGGAGATCAGAGATTGACTGTTTGAAAGGGTTTTTCTGAGCTTACTTGAACACGTGATTTAATAAACCTTGTGAAAGGATTTTTATGATACCTTGCTAATGCCATAATTTAGGTCAGCCCCTCGCGGTCTCAGGTGGTCAGGTTTGCGCACTGCTTCAATGCTTTCTCCCTTAACACAGTTGAGTCCTCGAAAGCTGCATGACACATTCTAGATACAAAAGATATCACTTTCATAGCACCCTTGCTCTGAACAGGATCAGATCTGTGCAGCCATGTCGACACTCATCGATTCTGAGGCTCAGTTCGGACAGAGGTTGAGAGACCTTTCCGCGTCAGATGCCTTAGTGAATGCGCTCAGAAATGCCAGACTCAACACATATGGAAGCATGGCATATGCACATGGGCAACCTGGCCAGCCTATCAGTGATGAGAATTTTGAGAACTGGATTGCAAACAACATCCTACCTACAGCCACTGTGGCTGACTTCTCAGCCGCTAAACGCATCCTGTTTGAAAGTCAGACACTTGTGTTAGCTGCTTTGAAAGAGTCGTTGAATGTGCCAGAGCCTTCATCAGTGAAGAGAGTTCCTGCAGTTGAGAGGGAAACGAAGATGCAGGCCATCAAGCACAGGCTGAGAGGACTGCTGATTGAGGGACCGTTGGAGCCTTCACATTCGTTGCTTGATGCCTGTGCCACCATGTCCCAGCTGAATGAGTTGCGCTACATTCCGCCAGAACGTTGTACATCTAGAACCCACGAGGTCATCCATCATAAGACGCCCACGAAACAATTGGACATTTCAGCAGATACTTTGATAATCAAAGAGCACAAGGAAACTCCAGACATGGTTGCAACTTCAGCCTTGCAGGTGCAGGAAGCTCTGGTGCGGCGTGGATTGGCCTTGGTCTTTGCGGACTTGGTGGAGCATGAGCCGTACTCCAGATACGTGTCCACATTGTTCAGTCACATTCACAGAGAGCCACCACCAGGATTCAGCAGGTGCACCGTGAGCCAGTTGGTTGCTGCAGACAAACAGGTCTTTCAACTGCTTCTTGAATCCAATGTGAAACCGAAACGAGATGAAACAGGTGCACTTCCTTTGAACACAGCACTTGCCGAAGCATTGCAGAGTTATCAGGTTTCATTCGCACTCATGCCGATGCCAGCAAAGAAGGAATCCCAGCCTGCAATTCAGAAGACGACATCAAAGCCTGCACCAGCTTCGCAGCCAGCATCCCAGTCTGTGATTCGAGTCAAGACGCAATTCATGAAGAATGCTTGGAACAAGGGGAAAGGTTTCAGCAAAGGGGGCAAAAGCAAAGCCAGGGTCCCCCCAAGCATCCATAAGCTGGGTGGGGTTTCGAATGACCCTGATGGAAATCCAATCTGCTATCCTTACAATTGTGATGGTTGTGATGAAGCGGCGGACGGTGCGAAGTGCCGTCGAGGACTGCACGTGTGTGCCAAGTGCTTCGGTTTGCACCCCATTACCCAGCATGCATCTATAACCAGCCCAACCTTGATCCACCTTCCAAGCTGCACCCTTCAGACTTTGAGCCCTCCGCGTCCAATACACATTCAGGACAACAGCCCTCAGGTGAGACGGCCCATCTCCAATCCAGTGGAGACATTTCAAGCATCACATGCCCAGTCATCATAGAGATTTTTTGTGGCACGGCACGTGTGACGTCGGCGCTCAAGTCTAAAGGAGTTTTTGAAGCTTTTGGTGTTGATCACAATATTTCCAAAGCCGTCTCATCAGCAAAGATTTTGGATTTGACCATTCGATCGGATCAGCTTTTGCTTTTGCGATGGATTCAATCGCCCTGTGTCCAGGGCATCTTCATAGCGCCGCCTTGCGGAACGTGCTCATTGGCTCGCAACATACAATTGCGAGATGCAAAGGGCCGGAAGATCCAAGGCCCTAAGCCGTTGCGAAGTGTTAGTTATCCAGAGGGGTTACCATTCTTGAGTAAGACTGATCGCATTAGAGTATCTAAGGCGAATAAGTTGTATCACTTTGTTCAGCAACTCATGCAGCGTGCCCATCAACTTCGACTCATCATCGTCGTTGAAAACCCCAAATCTTCTCTTTTCTGGGTCACAAGATTTTGGCGACTCAAGCAAGTTCCCATGCAATACATCGTGCACCAAGCTTGTGCTTATGGAGGACAGCGTCCAAAAACCACGATGCTAGCATGCAATGATTCTCACTTTCTTAGAATCAACAAGTGCTGCCCAGGTGAGAATTCCTTTCACGTGCACAAACCGTGGGGGCTGGTGGCCACCTCAGAAGGTCGCCGGTTCGCCACTGCTGAGGAAACAGCCTATCCTTGGGATTTAGCTCACGAAATAGCCAGGTGTTTTGCATTAGCTCTCGTCAAGCGTGGTTGGTCACCACCCCCAACATCCCTTGATAGCAACGTAGCTTTGCCACCTTTGAAGAAAATGCGAGCTGTAGCAGGAGCCCAGCCTAAAGCCTCCAAACTGCCTCCACTCGTGCCGGAGCACAAGGAAGTCATCCTCGTAGCAGGTCCCATGTCTTCAGTGGCGCAGCTACCAATTTTCCCAATGCAGCGTTTGAAGCAACCCCTGGTTTTGCCCTCAGAGTGTACAGCGCCACTTGACACCATTCCAGAACATGCTCAACTGCTGCGTGTCACACCTCTCCGGATAACTGGGGGTATGGAAAACAATCAAGCTGGGCAACAGGCCTGGGGCATCCCTTTCACGCCTGAAGAATTCATAAAGGAAGCAGTTGCAAAAGGACATCCAAAAAGTTTCCAATCTTTTTTGCCAAAAGAACTAGAGAGTGCTATTTCCCAGAACTTTTGCACAAACATGCAAGCCAGTATGGCCGGCAAGCGTGCACAGTGGTTCAAGAAATGGCTGCATGATCTTTCGGTGCTAAGACAGGATGAAGATAAGCTGAAAGCCAGTATGCCGTCGCATATGTCCAAAATTTTGGGCACCAAGAGATTGCTGTTATGGAAAACTATGCTTGCTGATTTGCAATACCACGACATAGGCGTGGTGGACGAGGTGATCAGAGGTGTGGAGCTTACTGGAGATGTGCCGACCACCGGAATTTTTGAATCGTCCTTCAAAGGTGCTGAAATCACGGTGGATAGCCTAAAAACTAGATCATCAGCCGATAGGTTAGCAGCTTATCATTCTTCAAGATCGTCAGGTGACCATGAAATTGATAGTACAGTTTTTGAGAAAACTAGTGAAGAGGTGCGTAATGGATGGGCTATAGGTCCAATCGCATTCGAGAACCTACCGCAGTGTGCAGTAGTAAGCAGGCGCTTCGGTCTTCGGCAGTCAGCCAAAGTGAGATTGATCGACGACATGAGCGGCAGTGGAATAAATCAAACGGTGCAGGCATCGGAGTCCCCTAAACCACATGGAACAGATGTGGTGGCTGCAATGATTCTTGAAGTGTTGCGTCGGAAGCCAACAACTAAAGTTCTGGGACGAACCTTTGATATGAAAGCTGCATATAAGCAGCTGGCAATAGCAGATAGTTCCTTGTGGGCTTCCTTTGTAGCGATTTTCAATCCAATCATTCGCAAACCAGAAGTGTATCAACTCTTAGCAGCCCCATTTGGTGCAACACGTAGTGTGTACTCCTTTTTGAGGACTGCGGGAAGCATATGGTTCATCGGAGTGGCAGCACTTTCCATCGTCTGGTCGTGCTTCTTCGATGACTATGTCACCCTGTGTGCCGGAGGTCTTGAGAGCAACACTGAAAGCACGGTCCTTATGCTCTTCAAGTTGCTGGGTTGGGTCATAGCAGAAGATGGGTCCAAGGCTTGTGATTTTGCTTCGACCATGTCCGCTTTAGGCATTTGCATCGACTTCTCAAAGAGTTTGGACGGTCTAGTTCTTTTCACTAACACAGAGAAGAGGGTGTGTGAGCTGGTCAGCACCATCCAGCAGTTCCTTTGCAAAGGGTCGATGAGTGTCCTTGAGTCACAGAGACTCAGGGGAAGAATCAGAATGCAACTTGCCGACGGACAGCTCTTCGGAAGAGTGGGAAGTTTGTGCATGCGTGCACTGACCAAGCATGCCTTTGATGATGGGGCAGGCAAAATGTCGGAGCAGTGTGTTCGTGCCTTGGATCGCTTCGCCAATAATCTCAGGATAGCTGCCCCTAGGATCATCCGTACTGAAGCTGCTGAAACCTGGTACATCTTCACCGATGCTTGTTTTGAGCCCAAAGATGGGTGCCCATTCTCGGGCATAGGTGGAGTTTTAGTAAATCCCCAGGGTCGAGTAGTTAGTTTCTTCTCGGAACAGCTTAGTAAAAGACATCTAGAAATCCTCGGTTGGGGTGAGAAGAAGACCGTAATCTTTGAAGCTGAGCTTTTAGGCATGATTGTCGCCATGACACTTTGGGAAAAGGTCATTCGTGGTGCATTAGTGGTGTGCTACATCGACAACAACTCTGCTAGAGACGTGGCAATTTCTGGTGCGGCTAGAAATTCAGCTGCCCACAATTTGCTAGAAAAGTTGATTGCGGTCGAAATGTCTTCGAACGGTTTCTTCTGGTACGCCAGGGTACCATCTCCCTCGAACATCGCCGATGAACCTTCCAGACTTGATTGCAAGAAGATGTTGGCCTTAAAAGCTAAACGTTGTGCTGGATTAGGTTTGGTAGATTCTATCCTGGCAGAAACTCTCGGCTAAAAGGGGGTAAAGTGCCATCCATTTGCTTGATAGAAAAACTCTTCAGTGCATTCGATGTGGCATCAATGGACAGTCGATTTTCGCAGACTGCCTTGCTTCAGAATTGAACCTTGGACGTTTGCCCCATGTCACCGCGTGGAAAAAGGAGAGCGGCTTCAATCAGTTGTCAGTGCACTGCAGCTAAAGATGTGTTGATAAAATGTTGTAGTGTAGTACTGGTTTTGGAAGTTGCATGACTTGCGCATTGTGCCGTTAGCGCGTGGTAGATTCTGAAAGGTAATGTGAAGACACACAAATGATTTCAGGTTCATAGGTTTTGATTGTTCCGTTGTTGTTTTATATCATTTCACCTGATTAAGAAATAGAATCTGGAATGAAATACCGGATTGCTTCCTGGACCTGAATGAGAAAGTAATTTGGTTTTGGGCGCCAACCTAGTTTTCTGCACTTGTTTGCATGGTCATGGTTTATGCTCCTGGGAGGTGGATGAAAATGAATGAGGATGCGCTGGATGGGTGATGCGCTGCACGTTTTGGCCCAAACTTGGTCAGGTCCACCCTGCTGCCCTCGACGTCGTCCCAGGACGACGTCCCGAAGCTGGAGACCTGGAGTCGCAACATCGAAGCTGTTAAGGACCTGGTCCATCCTGGTCCCAAGCCATTAAATCATTCATAGTACAAGGATGCGGATTGATGGTTACCGCTTGGCTGCTTGGGTGTCCACATATTCCTGGACAACTGAACAACCCTAGAATGTGGTGCGCGTTCTGACTGGATGGTACCTTCTGAAAGCGGTGCAGTTTGATAGTTTGATGGCCGACAGTCCCATGTGCTGAAATGCATCACTGATCTCTTTTTCCTTTGAACAAGTCAAGTCTGTCGAGTGTTTTGCTGGATAGGTTGGTTGACTTCTGCCAAAGAGATTCTCACTCTTCAGAAAATCAAACTTGTTGTTGAGCGTGCAGTCCTTGAATCCGACAAACAAAGTTGGTGGCAAGATTTTGTACCTGGCCATAGTTTGGGTATTGTTGTCACAAAAATTGAGGCTGGCACAAGTATCAGTACAGATTTTTAGTGTAAAACAATCCAAATTGGGTGGGTTGATGGACAGGTTGATGGTTGTCGTATGTTGTCATTCCCTTTTCACTGTCATGAACTACGACTCAGGAAGTCACTAAGGGGGGGTGTTTTCACCTGCAGCATTTGTGAAGTCTGAGGGGCTGATGGCCATGGGCCATACCACGCTGTCGTCACGACGTCGGTGGCTGCTGGTGGGGAAGCCACAAGCGGCAAGTGTGTGTTGTGAACCAGTGGCATAGCACGCTTTTCAATGGTTTGGAAACATGTTGAAATGTTTCTAGCAGATGTTTGTCACACTTACGACACTCGAGTGTTTGTCGAATGCTTTCCAAATTCATGATGTTTGACACATTACCAGGAATTCTGAACAATGCTCTATAGCATGTTCTAACCTAGCAAAAACGGCCGTTTTACAAGTAGCATGGTGGATTTTCTGAATACTTCTGAGCGTGTTATTGGTTTGCCACCTGGTTTGATGTGAGTGATCGTGGCTGCACCAAGTTTTCTTGGCCAAGCGGATATCAAACGGGACATGGTGTCCACCCCGAGTCGCTGGTGCTTCCGGCAGCACAATAGAAATGGCTGGGTATGCTCAACTGGAGTACTCAGACCAACAATTCATGGACAAGCCCATGTGATGTGATGAATGGGGGTCCAACTTCTTGAGCTGTCTAGCTCTGAGCAGCAAATCCCATGGTTGGGGTGGTAGACTCTCTGCATTGGACATGACAACTACAAGCGCCAACTACTATGAGTACATGATAAGAGACAGATCCACCAACAGCACAAGATTTGGCATCACATGAGTTTTTTTTTCCAGCTCAATACTTACTCTGTAGGACCTGTCAGCCCAAAACAAAGAAGTGTCCATGGCGCTAGAGGACAAGGGTTCTTCCTAGAGCTCTTCGCAATCGAGGATTGCATAAATATCATCCTCTGCGCTGGCATAAACAAAAGTCAAAGAAGAGAAGTGCATGGCAATGAATTATCCAACAGCCTCTAGGTTTAGTTGATTTTCTTCGAGTTTTGCATGGCCAGGTTGCCCTTGCATGTAACTCTGCCCTTGCAAGCATGATCCTGTTGAGCCTTGCGCCCAGGCTGCCGCAACCGTGGGGGATCCCAAGCTTCAACCTACAAGTTGGTTGGTTGGGTGGTCGGGTGGTTGGGTGATTGCTTGGTTGCTCTGCTTCCCAACTTGGACTTGTGCCTTGTCATCGCAGGGAAAACATTGCTACAACCCACACTTGAATGGACAGATCCAGACCCTGCCAAGTTGTTGTCATCGTTGGTAGGGTCTCTGGCATCGACGGATGAAACATGCCCAAGAAGGCACCAAGTCCCTTTTGGCTGCACCATTTGGCCATGGCTCCATGCTATCAACCGCCACCAATTCATTTCTTGCTGCGAGCATCGGCCATGGCGTGGTTCCTTTGGTATCCCATGTCTAATCCAATGCCGTAGCCGTTGATACACAAAATTCCCATCCGAATACAACGGGACCGCCGAGGTGGGACTGGTGCTGCTGCCATGCAGGCTGTTGGTTCGGGATCTTCCACGCTAGTGATGATGATGATGATGATGATGATGATGATGATGATGATGATGATGATGATGATGATGATGATGATGATTGGTTCATGATGTTGGATTGCTGATGTTTTTTCTATCACAACTGCAACTCATGCAGTTTCGAAGATGTTGGTTTTGCTTCCCTGAGCAGGTGAGCAGCCCAACGGTTGACATATCGAATTCATATTTTGGCGTAGCAATGAGATTTTTCGTGGGCCCACCAACTGAAGACCGATGTGCCCTGGAGGCTAAGCCTGGCCTCAGTGGGATTGGAACCACCCGAGTCGGAGCAGGCCCAAGGGCTCCCGGGTTCTGTTTGTTCAATGCCAAAAAGCGCTCCCTGAGATCAAAAGCTTCGCAAAGGTTTGTTGTCAAGACTTTGGGGCTTCTGGGACGTTTTCCGGCAAAGGCTGGTAGTCTGTCGATGCATTCATAGATGGATGTACCCCAAAACATCACCCCAGAGTGATTGATTACTCAGGAAATGACCATTTATAAGGGTACACTATCTATTGACAAACCCGAATAGCTGATATCCCTCTATAACCCTGGTAGATGAAGATGATACAAACTATTCATCGCCACGGGGCAGTATAGTAACCCCGTGCTTTCCGTTTTGGCTGACGGAAACGCAGGAGAGGGAAATGGAGCTGAGAGCCGAAAAAACGAAAAAAGGAAAAAACGATAACAATTAATATATACATACATGTCAAATGGATAGATAGACACATGTACTCAGATGATGGCATTGGGACTGCCTGTGACGAGCCATTTGGGCACAAAACATTGATGCTGGAAGTCGGATTCACCCAGAAAAATCCTACCAGACGTAGAGGTCCTGAACGATAACAAAACGATAACAAAAACGATAACAAATCGAACAAAATCCTCCTCCAATAGGCAACTGACCATTTCTGGCTCGGAGGCTTCTTTGCACTGCAGCCTTTTTCCGGTTAAATTGACATGTGATATATTGATTGGCTGAGAAGCTGACACTTAACAAAACCTGTCATTGCCAAGCATTTCCTGGCATCTATGGAAAAAAACCCGTTTTCTTTCAAACTCCCATCTGTTTGCTTGCCTTATCTAGTGCCAACCTCTATAATCAAAATAGACAAGCAAACATGCTGGTTATGTTGAGAGGCTAAAACCTGAAAAAACGATAAAAGGAAAAAAAAACGATAACATGATTTGGCGCATAAGAAAAAGACACGGGGTTTTTATACAACCCTTGTATCAACCATTCACGGACTAACCCATGTTGGTAATTATTTGATGATTTGTTATCATCCTCCAGAATTGAGCACCATTGAAATTCTGCAATGCTGAAGCTAAGCGCTTGGGGAAGCTGTTTCTGGGGTCCTTGCAAATTTTTGCGCAGTGGCTGTTCTAGATGCATCTCCATATCTCATATTTTCGACTGTTTTGGGTAGAAAGTACTAAGAAATCATGTTAAAAACCACAATAGAAGGGAACTGTGACACTTGTTAGCTATGAGTTAATGGCTGTATCGACATTTACTCTTACTGCAAGGTTCCGGCATTGTGTTCTGCTATGGTTTATTCATATCTTTAGGATGATTTGTTTCCAGCTTACTTGTATGTGTTTGTTTCATGGTATGGTGTGCATTGTTGTGCATCACGCCTTGCAAGAGACTTATAGCGGATGCAGCGAGACGCCTGGCTCGTTCATAACTGTCATTTGGTTCACATCGTCTAAGCTGTAATCCGATGGGAAAGTCAGGACTGACTTCAGCACATGATGTGGTTTGGGACGTCGTTTGGGGACGTCTTTTTGACGACATTCAGATACATTGACGTTCTCGACTCGACAATGCTCTTCTTTGTTGCTGCCTCCAACAAGAATAAAAAGCGACCGCTAGAAACCATGAGCAAGGCTGTACCACGAAAAGCTTGTTTAATGCTGTAAAACCTCTTCGATACCTATTTAATACGTGGAGTGATCATGCTTGTGCCAAGCTGTGGTCGAGGCTGGGCAGATCTTTTTTGCAATATCCACATATCCGAATGGATCTTGCCATGGTGCGCTAGTAGGGTTTGGGTTGAAATATGATCTTTTGATTTTGTTTTGGATAAAGGTGAGAATTGAGGATGCAAGGACCTTTGCGGGTATCCACTTTGCAGCAGTCCGCCATGCTTGTGATACAAGCGGGATGATTGCAAGGATTTCTGCCTTTGCGAGACAAACCCATGTATTGGTGGCAATTGTTCGTTGTCATCCTCCAGAATCGAGCATTTCACAATGAACCATCATGAAACCTGATTGACTACTAATCATCAAAGAGTATGAACCATCATGTTTGAATTACTATAGCGGGTTGCCATTTCGAACTTATTAAAAGCTATTAAAATGTTATCCACTTTAATAAGTGGATATTGGATAACATTAAAGCTATTTCAAACCATTAAAAGCCCCTTGGATTGGGCTGGAACGACCCTCCCTGTTCGCTGCGAGGCTGCAACGCAGGTTCAGCCCGGTGCTCTGGAGCAGCTCTTAGGCGCAGTGCCAAGCATGATCCAACCATGGACCATTGACCATCACTTCCAGTGATTGATGATCAGTTGTCTATGGTTGGATCATGACTGATTGATTGATTGATTGATTGACTGATTAATTGATTGATTGATTGATTGATTGATTAATTAATTGATTGATTGATTGATTGATTAATTAATTGACTGATTGATTGATTGATTGATTGATTGATTGTGATTATCCATTTTGAATCCATCACCGTGCATTATCCTTTTGATTATCTAGTATCAATTATCATTAGCAACTATCATTCAATTTTCCAGTCATCATCAATGGTGGCTTTATGAACCATCAAGAGTAGCCAATGTCATCCATTATTTACCACATTTTACCACTGCCATGAACACCATTGACCCTTCACCATGATTCATGGATGAAATTTCACTATTTCCACGTTGCCGGTCCCTGGGAGGCTCTGTGGAGACCTCCATTCAGCCATTGAGGGAAGAGGTGGTACTGGGGCCCAGCCGAAAAATGTCAGGAGTTGGAACATTAGGTGCAAGGGCCCAAGGGCCCTTCAAGGGCCCTTCAAGGGCCCTTCAAGGGATCAAGATTCAGGTAGCGAGGTGCTTGGATTGCATTTCAAGGTAGGACACTTGAGCGAGGTGCTTGGTTTTACATCCGGTTTGGGGGCGGCCTAAGGCATCTGGCCACATAGTCCCCAAGTTCGGCGAGAAGGCTGAAGCCGTGCCACGACTCAGCTCAGACTTGGATCGTGCTGTTTCCTTTCGTTGATGCCTGGTGATGGTTCACAGTAGTTCGCAGCTGATGACAACAGCCCTGGTGGTGAAAACATAAACCGAAATTGTGTATCGATCTTTTTGCTCCAGCTCTCGATGATCGAGGCAGGAAGATTGCGGTTTGGACACAGCCGTTGCAGCATTGGGATTTGAGTTTCGCAGAGTCGGAATGGATCAACCACCGTCCTAAGGTGCTCAGCAGTGCTGTGAAACAGGCCCGTGGCGGCCACCAAAGGGACATGAGGAAACGGTGGTTGTGAACAGCTCTACTTCAAATCCATAGATGTGGCAAGTCATCGAACCTAGAGCGACGCCACACATAAACAGTTTCATGTCTTGGGAGGTGCCAAGGGCATTATACTGTATACTCTTACAAGCAGAAGATCAAAGATCAAACATGCTCAACGGCTTGCTTGGGTGCTCATGGCATCCAGCAGCTAGTGCCGAAGTGGCATCACAAGTGGCAGATGGCAGGCTGGAAACGCTGGCACAGAGGTGGAGAAGGTGGTGGATGTCCAGGGCTTGGCTGTGGATTTGGGACCACCACAGTTGTCAGATTGAGCGAGCAACCAATCCATTTGAGTTGATCATTTTGAAGCATAAGCAAACAAGTCAACAATAGCGACTTGACCTGGAGGAGCCTGTACATTGTGGCATTGTATGCATGTGAGAGGTGAGATGCACTTCCAATCACAGAGATTTGAAGCTGTTGCGATTGGATTTCTAACCATCCCCAATCGCCTCATGAAAGGCGTTGGTGCGACGGAATTTCTAACCAGTAGTGTCTTGGGATTCAGTCGTGGATGAACTGAATGTCCCTTCTAAGATTTCTGAAGTGACCAAAGGACCTGCCAACTCAGATCGTTGATGTGGTGCGCGCGACTCAAGCGTTTTGCTCCAGCTGGTCCCATGGCGGGGATGAACCGCCGCCCGTGCGCAAGCCTTGGCTTGGCGCTGCTGGTGCTTTGGAGCTCCAGCAGCTTGCTGACATGGCTCGTACCCAGCCCCAATCGCACCCGGTTGGCTGGGTCCAACCATGCGCCAGGCAGACCATCCAAGGAATCCAAGGTACTTCGTATGGCCGTAGGTGGGAGATTCAATTATTGCTGGCTGTGGGTCATATCACATGGTTTTGCAAAAAGAAGAGAGAGAGTAGAACAGTCACAAGCATTCATGGCTCTTGTTGTATTTTATGTAAGAAAAATGACAACTGTTTGAAATCCATGGTAAAGAAATATCACAAGATACATAGCACATATCTCTTCGTTATATAACTAGATGCAGCACACGATCCCGAATGTCCAAACCCCATATCACAATTGTCGGGGTGAGACTCTGTTAAGACAGTCTTAGTATGACACTCTTTGGTGAGACACTTCTGTAAAACAGACATTTGAGGTAGCGCCCAGCAAGAGACTCTGAATATGACACTCTCGTGGAACACTTTGAGGGGCACTGGCGCGTGACACTCTTGCCAGATACTCTTGCGGGAGACTCTCGTAAGACTCTCTTGTATCATATACTCTTGTTGTGCAGTCTTGTGAGACACAACACGCCACAAGCAAAAGGCACAAACAACACCACTCACCAGCACACTCCACCACTCTCCACCACTCACGACCAAAACGCAGCCACCAGAACACCACCGAAACACCAATTGTTTGAAGTACCAAACCTGCCATGCAGTCAAGATTTAACAGTTTTAACTCTTCTGAAGGGTCATTTTGAGCAGCACATTGTGGAAAGCTATTCTACATTTGCATGTGCTTATCACGCCTGCCAAACAAAGTCACGATTTGACATATGTTTGAAACCCTACTTTGTGCAGCACTACCATGGCGGACTTTATTTTCTACCCAGAGTTTATGAAGCAAAACCTAGTGGCACAAGGGCAAAAGGCACGCAAGACTCCTCTCATATCGCGATGACACTGCGCAGAAAGCAACCGACACAGAAAATCTTGCTGTTCTCACTTCTTTCTTCAAACTTTTGACCCCTGGCACACGAAGACCAGTGCTGAGTCTGCAAAACGACAAACATGGCACGTTCTCAGTGCTGTGGTCGCCACGCCACGCAAAATGCACATAGACAGATCCAAAGTGCCAGACCTGCTACGAAAATGCAACACGGAATTGAAGGACTGTCCAAATTCCATCAGAAAAAAAACTTCTAAGCATGCTTTTGGAAAACTTGCAACTGGTACGGGCATAGAGCCCCACAAGGATGGTTGCGAAGGGTTGCAATGGCGATAGAATGACTGTGTTGATGTGATGATGGGTCATGAATGTTGCACCACCATGGAATGCAACTGTTGTTCTTGTTGCCATTTCAAAAGAGTCGCCTTGTTTGCAAAGTGGAGGTCCTGAGCTGAGGGCGTACGCGCAGGGTCTTCCAGTTCCTCCAGATTACACTGGACCACCCTACAACGGGCCCAGCTCGGTGAATGATGCCTTCGTGGACCACTTGTTGAATATGTACAAGACACAAGCCAAGCTGCCCATGAAGTATGCCTACCTAATGGCTCTGGATGTGTTGGACCTTCTCAAGCAGGAAAAGACGCTGCAGCGAGTGGCAGTTCCTCCTGGAAGTAAGATCTTTGGAAGCAGATCAGGGCAGCACAGGTAGCCCTTGGTGGCACCATCTTCACCATGTCATCACCTTGCGGCATTGGTCCAAAACAGCTGTTCCCTTGAAACATTTTTTTTAACAGTGGCAAACACCAAAAACCTGGTGCGGTTTTGTGCAAGCCACGGACAGGCCCATCACCAGGTGAAATCCATTGCCTCACCGAGGATCACAGTCGTAGGGGACTTGCACGGGCAATACTTTGACTTTGTGCACATGATTGAGCAAGTGACCGGAAAGCCCAATCCTCAAAACCCAATCCTGTTCAACGGTGACTTCGTTGACCGAGGGCCTTGGTCCGTCGAGGTCTTGATGTGTTTGTATGCATTCAAACTGCAGTATCCCATGGCCGTGCACTTCAACCGTGGCAACCATGAGTCAGAAATGACCAACTATCAGTCCCTTGGAAATTGAGACATAGTCTTTTGATGTCTGACTGATGTTTTCAAATTTTTCAGCTCTTCAAGCAGTGACCTCCATCAAAAGAGATGACATCTTGCATATTCGGTTTGTCTGCACTATGTTCCACCCCAAAAGAGCAGGGTGGTGGCAGTTGCTGTTGGCTTCCTGCCAATGAGCCTGACCATTGGGCGAGGTATGGCTTTGCCAACGAGGTGAAGGTGAAATATGAAGAAAAGTTGATGGAACTCTTCAGCGAAACTTTCCGTCCCTTGACCGGAAAAGAACTCAGGGCTCGCGGTGACGGCATAAAGGTTTGGATTCAGAGAAGTATATGAACGAAATCCCCTTGGAAGTAACCACGATGCCGAATTTGGCGTCGAAGGGGTCCATCCCCAAAGCGACAAAGTCGCAACCAAACGGCGCAGTCTTTGAGTTGACAAAGCGGGGTGCCACCGGACAGCAGATGGGCTTGTCAGGTTATCTCCCGTTGGCAACGGTTCTCGAGAATCAGGCAGGGCTTGTTGGGCCACTGGGGGTGGTTGGACCACTTTCCCTTTTTTTGCAACGTGCGAAGGTATACAGTACCTGCTGGGTATTGAAGGAAATCAGTAGCATGGGATGGCCCAAAGGTTGCATCCGTTTGGATCTCAACTGATTGGGTTTTCGATCACTGGACATTTCCAGGATCTTTTCATTGGTGGAAGGAGACTACTCAATTTCATACTCACGATCCTCAAAGAGATCCTCAAAGGGACCCTCAAAAACTGCGTAGAGCCTTGGGTTTGTTTAGCATGTGGACTGCCCTGTCGCTCAGCATCACTATGTGAACCGATCCCTGTCGCACACTTGTTGGGGAGGAGATCCCGTGGGCTTCCAGGTCTTTGTATCTCATGCTGGAGTCCCTGGACCTCAAGAGCGACTGTGGGAGGAATGGATGCAGAAGGCTCCAGATGAGGCGGCAGGCGGGGACTGTCAATGGGTCACCATGCCGACCCCAAGGAGGCGATTCTTCAAGTTTTCTGAGGTCACCATGGTACACCTTAAACATCAGCAGTTGGTGTAGCGCAACAAGGAGCATAGCTCAAGGCCCAAGGTGCCCACTGTAGCGCACAGTTGGTATTTTCCTCGCGAAACGATCATCTTAGTTACAGCAATTCTTAGCAGAAAGCGTGCTGTAGTGGCGATGAACGTTGCTTCCTTCATGTTCCCCCTAGTCATTATTGACAATCGCCGTTTTGGAAGGTTAGCAAACAAGCGCTCGGCATTTTGCTGGGCATAAGGACCTTTATCTAATCGATGAAGTGGGATAGCACACCCTTCTGTTTGAAGACAAACACCCACTCAACAAAATCGCCTCTAGTATTGAGGCGGTTGTGTTTTATTCGGTACCATCATAGGCAATGTTGATCATGACAGGAAGGTATCTACAGCTCAGGCAGCAACGGCAGCAACGGCAGCAAAGTGTAACCTGTATCTAGATGTTGAGATCTGAAAGACTCTCATAATTTTTCATTTGCGTTCTTTGAAGTCAGACTTGTCGGAATTCCGGACGTGAATCCCAAGAGTGAACCGGGCTCAATCCTCATCGTTCAGATGTCACTGAACCATGATATGTACCAAACCAAAGAGCAAACGAGCACTGAAGAGGAGTATTTTAAACCAGTTTGGGCTTTTCCAGCATCTAGCTTTCCCCCATGGAACCGAGACATTCAGCTGGTGAAAGCTCAAGGTGTCTTGAGACGCGACCAGCAAGTGACCTTGGCCGAGATCGAGGTGCGGCAGAGAGTTCGCCCTTGAGGATGTTGAGTCCTTGGGTTACACAACCGTTGGATGGCTAGTGACGTTGTTGTTTCCTAAGGAGGCGGTCAGTTTCAAGATGGCTGATCACCAACATGACTCACGGCCAGGCAACGAATCGCGTGTGTGAGCCGAATCCCATGGATTTCCCATTGGTCATCGACTTCCTTTGGTCCGATCCCAAGGGTGCCAATGGCTATGGCCCATCTACGCGCGTGCCCATGGTCTACACCTTTGGGCCAGATGTGGCGCAGAGGTTTCTTCAGGCGAACAATCTGAAGTACATGCTGCGGTCCCACGAGACCAAATCTGCTGGCTATCAGGAGTCCCACTGGGAGTCCCAGGGGAGTCCCAGGGGAGTCCCACTGGGAGTCCCACTGGGAGTCCCACTGGTACCATTGGAGATTCAGCTGGTACCATTCATGTTGGTGAACTGGAAACTCAAGGATCCAAATTGTCAGTTGTGGATGTATCGTGTGTTCCAAAGGCAGGGGATAACTCTTTCCTGCCAACCCTCCCCAAGCTTTTGCTTCCTGTTTTTGTCCACCAGAGGCTTAGCTTTTGTTACAGCGATCAATGACTGGTTGCGAACCAACACCTAGCCTGTCCCGTAAGATTATCCCAAAATATGATCCCAAAATGAGGGAATCTGATCATTGTATCCATTTCAGTTTTTTGGATGAGGAGACTATCCCCAACGTGGTGACCGTGTTCAGTGCGCCGAATTACATTGATCGTGCCGGAAACCTGGCAGCTGTGGCTGTTCTCACCAACCAGGGTGGAAATTTGGACAAGCAGTGTCTTGGTGTGCCAGGGGTCGCCAGGGCTGTGTCCTTGAAAGCTATGGGGTTGCGGGTAGTTCCGATATTACTTGAAGGATAGCCTCAAAGGTGGTTTTTTTGGGTGCTTGAGTGGACACCTGGACAAATCTAGATGTTTGTTGACATCATCGAACCGGTATTTAAACGTGCCATGCTCTTATTGCTTCAACCCCACCGCGATCCGGGCTGCTTTGAGTTTGGTCCCAGGGCTGATCGGCAGTGTCGAAACCACGAACTGGCTGGTCGATCTGCAGATTAACCGTGCATTGTGGTACGGGGGTTTATCACTCTGGTCGAGTAAAATCCGCATCCAACCAGTGTACAGCCAGTGTGACCCTTTTTGACAAGGTTTATGATGTGGCTGAAATGGGCACCGGTGCACAGCCCTGGTTGCCATCGAACTGTTTTTGGTTAACTGATGCAGTTGATCATCGCGGAGTTATGCAATTTGGTGCAGCTGTCATCGAAGGCCTTAGCGATGTCAAGCACCGGTTTTAAATGAGCAGTGACTATTCGTTGAAGGGGAATCTAATATATAGGGGACGCTCATGATCCACGGCGGAGAGCCCTAGGAACCAGCCACTGTATATGAGGGATAGGCGGCCTTGAGACTTTTGAGGCTGCTCAAACTGGTTGAAGCTATTTGGATTACGGCCATGCTACCACTGATATGGCAGCTGCAACATGGACTATCCCGAGGTGTTAAGGTTTCTCAATAGGCATGGAATGACTCACAAGTGATTGGGTTTCCATTCACTTGGAGAGGGTCAGTTCTACCTGGACTCCATCCGATATGGTTTTGGTAGATCTTCTTGGACCTGAGTCACTTGGTAATATGTAATTCTGCTCGCATTCAAACGATTCTGGTTGGACCAAAGTGAAAGGATTCAGGGACCGGCCTGCCTCAGGTTTGTCCAGTTTCAGCATCAACCTCATCCGGACATTGAAAGTGGCGCTTACATGAAGGGCAAATCTTTGGCACCGGCATCATAGAGCTCAGGAAAGATCAATGACATAGTAGATCGACCTGCTGGACTCTTTGAACTCCAGCTCTTTAATGATCCTGGACCAACACTCCAGTCTAATCCATTTTTTCAGTACATCCTCCACTATTCGTGTAGTGACATCAGAGCACGATCGAAAACATGGGTGTGGTGGGGAGGAGAAGTACAGGAGCATGACACCTGTCTGTTGACTACAGTTGTGGGCTAGACTACTCAGTGAAAGGCAGGACCATGGACCATTCTTCGATAGAAAGAGGTTGCCGAAAAGTTTTGGGACACAATGACTGGCTTGTGCGGCGTCCAAAGTGATACCGAGATTCTGATCGGATCGTGGCATCACTCTTCGAGTTTCAAGATCAGCAAAGATGTGGTTCTCCTCACTTTTTCGCCAAATCTGCAATCAAGACCACCGCCATCTAGAACAACAACAACAACAACAACAACAACAACACCAGCAACAACAACAAC
>VSDK01018980.1:34036-60401 GCA_009767595.1 Symbiodinium kawagutii
ACTCCATGCTTGCTACAAATGTCGGTACAAGAAGAAGCTTCCGACATCGATGGCTACAGACCCGACGTGACAGAGACGAAGCAAAAGGAGCCCTGGATGATTCAGAGGAAAGGCACGCTGCTGCTAGGGCAACAGATAGCCCAGAAGTTGTCCTCAGCGAAGATGGTAGCAGGATGGATGATGGCTCATTCTGCATTGTGGATGCAAAGAAGGAGTTTGAAGAGGAAGACTTCAACGAGGAGCCAGGTGAAGATGATGATGAGGCAGCCTCTGCGAAGAGGCCGAAGTATGACGTGGTGGATGCCACGGCAGATGGCGGAAATGACACTGTGGCACCCAGTGCGTTCCTCTCTACTTTGATGCCACCGGAAGTGGCGACAGATGCTATGAGGCTGGCCAATAAGCAAATCTTCAAGTTCCCATGGGAGAAGGGCAGACTGGCGAAAGTGTTCTCGCCCCAGCCGCTTGCGGAAGGACCCAGCCTCAAGCTCCAACCCGGGCTGGACAGTTTGGTGAAGATGCAGGTGTCGGTGGGCGATGGCGCATCGATGAGCACAACCTTGTGCCTCGACCAGAAGAGGCAACCTGCAGCCCTCTATGTGAAGGCCGTCAAACATATAGAGGGTGGGTCCTACTTGGAAGAAAGAGCCAAGCTGAGGAAGCAAGCCGTTGACCTATGGTGGACTTTGCTCGAAGTCCGTCCAGATTGCCACGATCCTGGCATTGCGGCAATTGCTGAGTCCTTGCCGGGCGAAGAGACTTCAAAGGCCAAGGAGAATCTGGATGCAAGCCTCGCGGTGAAGAGCGCCAACACTATCCGAAAGCGCTATTACTCTATGAAGGCCTATAGTGACTGGCTCATGGGCAATTTTTTGGAGGAATGGATTCCTATGAAGGAATCTAGTGCCTGGAGCTACATCAGGCACTTGCATTTGGAAAGTAAGCCGGCGACCAGGGCAACTTCGTTCCTGGAGTCTGTGAGATTCGTGCATTTCGTCATGAGAGTAGAGGGATCGGATGAGGTCCTCAGCAGCCTTCGGATCAAAGGACTGGCTTCACAGATGCTGTCGCAAAAGAAGCCATGGCGGCCATCCGACCCACTATCTGTGGAACAAGTGGTGCTGCTCCATGAGGGCATGCGAGATGAGAGCAGGGACCTGATTGACAGGATTCTGTTGGGGCACATGCTCCATATGGTATACTCCCGCAGCCGCTGGAGTGACCTGCTAGCCGTCTCCAATGTCTTCATTGACAACGAAGGCATTTTCCTAGAGGCATCGGCGCATGCACATAAAGGAGCTCGAGGAGCTGAAACAAAAACCAAACTCCTCCCCATCGTCGCGCCGTGTCATGGCGTGGTGTCCGGGAGTTGGGCCCAAGAATACCTTGACCTTCGCATGCAAGCTGGCCTCGGTGTACCGGGGGAAGAGCCTTCATTTATGATGCCGGCGCCATCGAACAAGGGTGGTGGCCAATGGTCCCAAAGGTACCTGACCTCGCAAGAGGCGAATACCTTCTTGAAGGCATTCTTCGAAGAGGCAAAGGTCGACCTCAGCCACTCAAAGATCACGACCCATTCGTGCAAGAGCACCTCGGTGTCATGGTGTGCAAAGTATGGAGTGGGTCCAGAACACAGAGCGATCCTGGCAAGGCATTGGAGCTCTGTGCAGGGCCCGACAGCCTTGTACAGTCGTGATGTTTTGACATCTGCCCTTCGATTGCTTCAACGTGTTCTGGAACAGATCCGGGGAGATGGCTTCCGTCCAGATGCCACAAGGTCAGGCATGCTGACTCCAAACCTGGCCAAGGGCAATGCGTGTCCTGCCACTCCTGTCCTTGGAGTGGGAGCTGAGCAGCTCGAAGTAGAGGAAGAGGTGCAGCCGGTGAAGCTTGAACACGACTGGCCTACTGCGATAGATGGAGTCATTGACTTGGAGCTGCTGGAGGTGGAAGAAGAACTCCTACAAGACAGGGAAAGCTCTTCGTCGGACGAGTACAGTTCCAGCAGCAGCTCCGATGAGAGTGATGTTCAGATCGAGGCCTCGGAGGGGCCTGAGATTGATGAGATCTTCGGTGTGGACCACAACATGGTGTTCCCTCGATCGCAGCCGCTCACAGATTTTTACATCAACGGAAGCTCGTTGGTTGTTCACCTGAGGAAAGCCCCAGGACTGTTCCAGTGTGGTCGAAAGATTAGTTCTTCGTACCACCCAATCCATGACATCAGCGGGTTCCGCTGTAGCCGGTGCTTCAATGATTGAGGCACTTGTCGGCAAAAGAGGGATGCGCCTCTGACAGTTGGCTATGGCCAACTTGCAAGAATGTCTTGCAATGCACAAGAACCACTGAGGTTCTATAATTGGAGACCATGATGGTCTCACATATATATATATATGTATATATACTTGTATGGTTTACTTGTTTGTCTTTTACTATGATTCTTTTGCTTTTTCATGTCTGCACGCCACGGAAGTGTTTCCATGTAGGCCATTAGGTTCACCAGGTACTTGTCATGTTCTTTTCTTTCACTCTCGGTGCTGAAGGCCAATAGGTTCACCAGGTTCAGTGATGTCCACTTGGAACATGTCGGCATGCACACAACGACACATGGAAGGATTTGGGGCCCAAAAGAGACATGACTAGCCAAGCTGATAGCGAGGCCCACTTTGAGGCCAGGGCCCGCGAATATGGGCTGCCCGATCGTTTGCTAGTGGCCCTCCAACGGAACGGGGTCACAACGTTGGCCCAGCTGGCGTTTGCGGTGATACGCCCTGGAGCCGAATTCAATGAGGCAGTGTTCGATGCTTGGGCAGCTAGGGTGAACAATGGGCAACCGCCCGCAATGGGCGAAATGGCATCCTTGCGTAGATTGCACTTTGAATCTGAAGTCATAATCACAGCCACACTTCGTGCAAACGTTGAAGCTGCAGATCCAGCCACACCAAAGCCAATCCCGTTTGCAGAGAGAGAGACCAGACTTGGGCAACTGAGGCTTCGATTGGGAGGCATTCCAATCAGAGGCCCTTCAGAGCCTTCGCATGCACTTTTAGATGAGTGCTGTTCACAATACGAACAGCGCATCCTGCGCCACATAGAGGCATCAAAGTGCACCTCTAGGGAGAATGAAGTTTCACACTCAAAGAGCTCCAAGAAGCTCAAACTCGATGGCACTTCGTTATCGGTTTCTGAGTCTAAGAGTATGCCTGATGAGGCAATTTCCACGACTTATCACTTGTCACAGTGCCTCCTGCGTAGGGGCATTGCACTGGATTTCAGTAACCTAATCACATTCTCCGCTCACCAAGCATACTGTGAGAAACTCCTGCGCCACTTAGGCACTGAACCGCCTCCAGGTTTCCAGGCAGCAACCCTTGCCCAGATCCTTAGGGCAGACAAGCAAGTGTGGGCCTATATGGCCCAGAACTGCCAGGACATTCGACCACAAGGCAATGTGAAGCCTTTAGACACCATGCTAGATGAAGCACTCCGTGACTATAACACATCATTTCATTTGCTTCCGCTCCCTAAGGAATCCTTTGCCTCCAGCTACAAGAGCAAGCCCGACCAAGGCGCCGAGAGGCCATATCAGCCCTTCAATCAGGGCAAGGCCAAGGGCAAAGGAAAGCAGAAGTCTGGAAAGGGATCCGGTGCAAGTTCAGCACCAAGGGGGATGCTTGGTTGTGTAGGCAGAGACCCCAAAAATCGGCCGTTGTGCTTCGATTTTAATCTAAGCAAATGCCCAAATGCCGCTGTGGGGGCAGCATGCCCCAAAGGCAGACACGTGTGCTTCAAGGCTGGATGTTTCAAGCCACATGCATTTTGTACCGCACATCCAGATGAGATGCCAAAACCAGCTGCGATGGCAGCTGAATGACTAGACCACCAAGGCAAGCACACGTCTTGTTTCACGCAGCCTGTTGTCCTTGAACTGTTTTGCGGTACAGCAGGTGTTAGTGCTGCTTTCAAGAAGCAGGGCTTTGCAAATTGTGTTGCAGTCGATAGAATTGTCCCCAAAGGGGCAAAATCCGCTGTTACTAAACTTAATCTCACCAATGTGCATCATCAGAATTTAGTCAAGCATTGGGTGCGAGACCCAAACGTCAAAGCTGTGTTCCTGGCCCCACCCTGTGGCACGGCCAGCCTTGCCAGGACCATCGAACTGGAGGGCGAGACAGACCTGCCGGCTCCACTTCGGTCAGCAGAACTGCCAGCCGGACTGGCAGGACTCACAGGCAACGACCTCGCCAGAGTCGAGGCAACCACCAGCACGAGGAATGGGGAGTGTCCAGGAAAGGCCGCAAACGTGTGTTTGCAACTGCATTGGAGGTGCACTATCCAGTGGCACTCTGCGATGCCATTTGTCATGCCTTTGTCTTGTGCCTGTCCAACCGAGGCATTGCCCCCTCTTTGCAACTGCCTCTCAACCCCATGGCACAGGCCTTTTCTGGACTTGTCCCTTCCTCCTCCAAACTTCCTCCTTTAGTTGCCGAATTTGCCTCTAAGATAGTCCTCCTCATTAGTCCCAACCGCACTGTCCTTTGGCCACTGCAGCCTCCTGATGTCACTGAATGTAAACTTGTCCACACTGTCGAGTTGGGGAGAGTGGAGAATGTAGACAAGTTGATTAGAGCAGCAAACGAAGCAGTCGCAGCTTTGAGAGTTGATTGCAAAGTTGATTTGCAGTACGTTGACACTGATGAACTCTCAGGTACATGTCAAATCCAAGTTTATGGAGTGTGTTGGGAGCCCGAGAAATTTGTCTCCCAGGCTGCAAACATCGTGCATCCAATGGCACATGAACTGTTCTTGCCGGAGGTGTTAGTGAAGGCAGTGGAATCGCATGCTAGCATGTCGGCAGCTGAAATAGCGAGTGTTAGAGTGGCATTCATCAAAAAGTGGTCTTGTCGTGCCAAAGAATTAATAGGCCCGGAATCCAAACTAAGGCAGGGCATGGACCAATGCATAGACAAGGCAACTGCAGGCAAACGATTGCTACTTTTCAGTGAGATGCTGCATGACACGGGTTTCCCTGACCCGGATGTGTTTAATGAACTTGTGCAGGGTGCAGATCTGATTGGCGATGTGCCCATCACTGGCATGCTTCCCACAAAGTTTACTCCAGCAACTTGCACTGAGGACATGTTGCGAGAGATGTCTTCACAGATGAGATCGTCGGCAATGCATGCCGTAACCTCTTCCGGCGACTCCGGTATAGATGCCACTGTTTGGGAGAAAACCCTTGATGAAGTTGCTAAGGGATGGTTGGAAGGGCCCCTGGATGAGGCAGATGTCCCTTCATGGGCACCACTTTCAAGAAGGTTTGGCTTGCAACAGAAGCAAGGCAAGGTGAGGTTGATCGACGACTATAGTGAGTCCTTAGTCAACTCATGCGTGAATGTGGGTGAATCCCCTGTTCTACACACGACCGACATTGTGTGCTCAGTTCTTACCGTATGGTTTCGTGCTTGCAAGAGGCTCGGTGCAAACAGCAGTTTGTTGATACGCACCTTTGATCTAGCTAGTGCTTATAGGCAGATAGGTCTCAGCAAGAAAGGTCGTGAGGTAGCCTTCCTTAGGGTTTTCGATCCTCAGGCAAAGATTGGGCGAATCTTTCAGAGCCTTGTGTTACCTTTCGGAGCTGTTCGTAGCGTACACACTTTCCTTAGATGTGCACGTGCCCTTTGGTGGATTGGGGCAGTAGGCTGTCTATTGCCCTGGACTTCATTCTTTGATGATTATATATGCATTTCTAGGCCAGAGTTGAGCAGCAACACCGAGCAAACAATAGTTGCCTTGTTCAAACTCACCGGCTGGGTCTTTGCTGAGGAAGGCGACAAATGCCAACCCTTTGGGCATTGCAGCGAGGCACTGGGAGTTGTGTTTGACCTCAGGCAATCGCAGCTTGGGTTTGCACATGTGTGCAACACACAGAAGCGTGTAAATGAGTTATGCTCTGACCTGTCTACAATCATAGAGGCAGGCACGCTAGGCAGGAAGCAAGCACAAAGAATTCGAGGAAGAATGCAATTCGCTGAATCCCAGCTTTTTGGCAGAACAGGCAAAAGATGCCTGAGAGTACTTAGTGACTTTGCAGAAGGCAACAGATTCGTATTACAAACCAAAGATGTGTTTTTCCTTGACCTGTTCAGGTGCCTTCTCCGAACCAACCCTCCACGCGAAGTGGGAGCCTTTAGCCAGCAGAATGTGCTGGCGTTCACAGATGCTTGTTATGAGGCATCAAGCGATACTTGGCCTTGCGGAATAGGGGCCACACTGTGCCTACCAGATGGCACTAGGAGGTTCTTCTCGATTTGCCTTACTGCTGACCAGAGGGTTGTGTTAGGAGAAGGTAGCAAGAAGCAGATAATCTTCGAAGCCGAAACTATCGCTGCAGTGTGTGCATCTTATCTTTGGAAACGGTTTTTCTCTGATAAGCGGTGTTTGCTTTTCGTTGACAATGAAGGCACAAAATTTTGCATGTTAAAAGGCAGCTCCGACAATCCCACGGTAGACTCGTTGATTGACCTCTTCGTGAAACTGGAGGCTGAGCTCCATAGCTATCTTTGGATAAGTCGTGTGCCTTCCGTTTGCTTTTCGTTGACAATGAAGGCACAAAATTTTGCATGCTAAAAGGCAGCTCCGACAATCCCACGGTAGACTCGTTGATTGACCTCTTCGTGAAACTGGAGGCTGAGCTCCATAGCTATCTTTGGATAAGTCGTGTGCCTTCCAAAAGCAACATCGCAGACGAACCTTCCAGAGGCATCGTTGATAAGCTTGTAAAGGCTGGAGCCATAGATGATTCTAGTGAAGCTAAAGTTGTCCTTGAATGGGCAATAGCATCGTTAATGAAGTTGGGGAGATAGGCAGCTGCGGTGCCTATCTTGAAAAGGTCTGCCCTGTGTGTGCGGTTTCAGTGATAAGCTATAGTCACTTGTGACTCAGTCTTATCACATGAAATGCAGTTCGCCTGAAGTGCAAGCACACCGCGCTTGGTTCAAGGGCGGGAGGGCGGGCGTGCCTTCCTTTGTGATTCGCTCTGACCCTCCATCCACCCCAACATCCACCTGAGGCCATTGAGTTGGCAATGTTGCGCTCACTCTTCACTATTGGCAATCTGTTTGCCATTGGATGGCAATGTGCTCCAACTTCGTGGGAGCATCGTTAATGAAGTTGGGGAGATAGGCAGATGCTGTGCCCATCTTGAAAAGGTCTGCCCTGTGTGTGCGGTTTCAGTGATAAATTTTGGCATATTTGGCACCGTGGCAATCCACCGCCATTAAAACGCCGCCCGTAGGGTAGCTTCAAATCATGGTTCCTCGTTCGGCCTACCGATCATGCAGCTTGGAGCTTTTCCCGGGGTGCCGGATTCAGCACACACCCAACTTTTTGATACTTACGTATACGCCCAGCGATTGAATATGAACCCGTCATCAATGGGTGAACATCATTAAGAAAATTGATAATTTTCATTGCTTAAAATGATGCACTATTTTTTGAAGCATTCCCCGTTCATTCTTTTGTCAATCAGCTTTGTCGAAGACGTTAATGAGCCTTTCTATTGTTAAGTATATTGTCAGCCCATGATAACCTATGCTGACCTATGATATTGTTACTCCTAGCATTCATTATTGACTACTAAATACCATTAACTATGAAACTATACTTCTTAATTCAACCTTCAGCCTATTGCTTGTGTTGTTTTTCTCATCAACTTTTAAATGTTATCGCAATTGTTATTATATTAAGATTACTGTGTATCAATCTTAGTCATTAATCTTCTGCAACATATTAACTAGGCTCTTGAGTCAATCATTGATCAATATTGTTGTTAGTCTTCATGATTATTCACCTATATCCTACAATAAGATTTAAAGTTATGATTACCCAATAATGTCCAATTTTAAGCAAGTATTTCATATTGTGCTGATGCTAAAACTTGTTGCAATCCATAGTTATTTCCTTTCTTGACCTACTATTAATACATGTATTATTGTAAGTATTCTAACGCATTATTGTTCATCAATATGAATTGTCAACTTTCTATAGTTTCGCTTCTGATTTGTCAATCCTATAGTAAATCATGTTATGTTTGGTCAATATGAGTCATGCATCTTCTATTGTTATATATTTATCCTATTGTGAACACTCTTCTATATACAATTACAATCTTCTGTAGTGGGAGATGGTTAATAATGAATATTATAGTGTCAATCTTTTACATAAAATGAACATTTTCTATATAAGATAATAATCCTATAATTTATAGGAATCATTGATTTTCTATTGTTAACCATCCTCCTGTTGAACATCTTCTACATCAATCATGAATTTTAAATTGCTAATCATCTGTATCAATCATCAATTTCTACAATTTCACTAGGATCATCTTTTATATAGGATAATCAATTTCTTTATGAATCTTCGATATAGAATCTTATCCATCTACTATAGAAGATATTCATTAATGAATCTCCGACTATAGAAGATCTTACTGATGACTCTCATTTGTTTCAGGCCGAAGAGCTGAAGAGGCCCGGCAGCACCTGGAGCTACGACGTGGACCGCTACGCGCTGCGCGCCGTCTTGGAGGGCGCCTTCCGCCGCGATGCGGTGGGGAGACCCGGGGTCCGGTGGGGTGAGTGGCAGGAGTGGTCAGAGGTTCATGGTGGGGAGTAGGTTGATAGTAGTGCTTGATAGTAGTGGTTGATAGTGGTTGAAAGTGGTTAGATTATGGGTTCTGACTGCTCATAGGTTGATAGTATGGTGGTTTTCTTGTGGTTGATGGTGGTTAAGAATGGTTCATAGTAGTAGCAGTTCATGATGATAATGACAAATTGTGTTTAATGGTGTTTAGTGAAACACTAGTTCTGAATCATGGTCAGAACCAGTTGTTCATAATGGTTCATGAGTCACTTGCAGCTCTTAAGGGTAGTCAATCTTAGTAATAGTGGTTCATTGTAGTTTTTTTTCAGGTTGAACATGTGAATTGCGAGATTTTGATGTGGTGAACATTAGGGGTTTGATGGTGGTTGATCGCTGATACCTGGTAAGTAAAGAGTAATGCTGGTTGCTAATGGTAAATAAGTAATATCAAGTAATACTGGTCACTATATACAAAAATGAGGCTTGGTAGTTGTAAAGTGTCATGGGTAGAAGTGGTAAGCCCACAGCAGTGGTTGATCAAGTTTAATGGTTGATCTTGGTATCAATGGTGCCTACAGGGTGGTTGATGATAGATCATTGTTGAATCAGTGATAGATCTAGATAAAGATTGATAATTTAAACAGTGGCATCAACTGCAAAAATGGTTTGAGGTTGGCTTTATGGCTGAGTAGTAGCTAATAGTGGCTGATGCCCACGAGGAATGGTTGAACATGATTAGTAGTAGTGGCTAATGGCGACGCATAATGGCAAATAGTGGTTGATATTGATTGCTAATACTTGTTCATAGCCAATATTGGTTTGTCCTGATACATGTAGTTCCTAAATATGAAACTCTTCATTGTTACGTCAGACCCCCACAGAAATTCTGGTTGATGCTGCGTTTTTTCCATATCTGTTTGGGGGGCCGAGGAGGGTTAGTATGGGAGCCAAGAAATCATTCTGACAGATGTGTAGAAGCAACTGAAAGATGCACATTGGAATTCGTATGAGAAGGTATTTTGCTCTGCACTGTCATTCATTGCTTGTGCAACAACACAATCGCCGATAATACATCAAAGCGATGTCACAGGGTATTTTTTATACTGCCTGTTTTCTTAGTAACAATTCAGAGCAAAAGACGCAGAGGCAGAACAAAGGATGGTAGAAAATCTGGGACTGCTTGTCCTTCAGAAACGTTTCCAAGATTTTCCAAGTATTTTGTTGCTGCTGCTGCTGCTGCTTTTACTGCTTTTGTTTTCGTTGCTTCGTCCTGGTCGTTGTCAATGGTAAACGTTACATTTGCTATTGTTGCGGTAGAAGTCGATGGGCAGTGCAACAACGCTGGCCGTTCTGCCGAGGCATATGCTGACGAGCATTTGATTGCAGTTTTGGCCTCAATTTGAGCCATGAAGCAAGAAAAGGGATCAAGTCGCATTGCAATTCTTTCGTAAAAAGTAGTAGGGAACTAGCAACTAGTTACTCATCAGCGAATATCAAGAACTTTGATTCAGCTCTTCTGGCTACGTCACACCCGTGTTTTCACTGCTGTGCCTCTGTTGCAAACGGTGGACTTGCAGCGGGAAGCCATTCAATTTGGTAGCTGACTAGTTTTGACCCCACCTTGAGTCTCAATTTTTAGAAAGATTGGAGGTCAACTCCATCAGTTGCTGTTCTTGGCTGGAATGAGCATGATAGACAGGGTTCAAGCCCTACCTTGTTGCTCTGTTACTGACAAACATACATGTATAATACATGTCCCACACGCGCCCAGACGCGAGCACATTTGACACGTAGTCATTCATACTTGCAGGCTAAGATACGCAGCAAAAGTTGATATCCCCACAGTTTCACTTTTGGAACTTCTTTTAGGGTCAAGCAAAATTGAGGACTGCTCACACTTGTTTAAATTGTAGCGGCCTTGTTCGCGAACGTCGAAATGAATTGGGTCGAGACAGCGACGTTGTGCTGTTGGTTGACATGACATGAGCTACTGTCAAACAACCTGGCCTCAGTAGATGTACTGAAGTGGAATATAGGCTAAAACCATGAAAAACGAAGGCGGACCTTTAAAACGAAGGCGGAACATATATTGTGAAAACCGTGTAAAAAGAAGGCGGACCCTTAAAACGAAGGCTCCATAGCTATTCCACTTTTTGATGATTACATTTTGGCGATGGCTCACATCTCATGAGTATTCCCGACCAGTCACTTCTTAGTTAGATGGCTGTTGCTCAAGAACCGCTTTGCAAAGCCACGCAAGTCGAACCTAGGTAGTTACACGTTGCATAGGGAATGTGTCATACCCTACGTGTCTTCGTCACCCAGAGCTGTGCAGGCCCGTTCTCAACAGTCCACTGTGGAGATCATCAGTAGGCAGGGGCACTGTCACCGCTTGGATGTGGTTTGAGCGGCCGTGTTCTTGGCAGTCAAGTCACGACATAAAAAGTTGTTGCGGTGGCATGAGCTCCTGAGTTTGGAATGGAACTGAGTGGCACTCAGCACTAGCCAGCTAGCATTTCATGTAGAAGTTCTTTGGGTATCGGAGTCTTGAGCCTCCATATTGCTATCTCAAGATTTGAATGGGACTCTGAAGAGATGCGGACCAAGAGTCTTCATGGAGATAGACAACCATGTCTGGCAGCATCTTTTTGATGGATAAATCTTGTTCCCCAGATAGCTGAAAAGCTATAAGGGGTTCTTACTTCTCTATGGTAAGGCCTCGAATCGGCGCTTTTCTTTGCCGCTGCTCTGCCGCTGCTCATGCTTGTCTCCCTTTGTCTCCCTTTGTCTCTCCTTTGTCTCCCTTGTGGCTTCGGTGCTTTGTTTGCCGCTGCTCATGCTGATTTCCCTTTGTCTCGTTATTGTCTCCCCTTTGTCTCCCTTGTGGCTCTGGATCGGCGCTTTGTTTGCCGCTGCTCTGCCGCTGCTCATGCTTGTCTCCCTTTGTCTCGCCTTTGTCTCCCCTTTGTCTCTTCTTTGTCTCCCTTGTGGCTCTGGATCTGCGCTTTGTTTTCCGCTGCTCTGCCGCTGCTCATGCTTGTCTCCCTTTGTCTCCCCTTTGTTCCCCAAATAGCTGACAAGCTTTAAGGAATTTTTATTTTTATATATTAGGGCCTTTAATCGGCGCTTTTTCTGCCGCTGCTCTGCCGCTGCTCATGCTTGTCTCCTTTGTCTCCCCTTTGTCTCCCTTGTGGCTCTGGATCGGCGCTTTGTTTGCCGCTGCTCTTCCTCTGCTCATGCTTGTCTCCCTTTGTCTCGTCTTTGTCTCCCTTGTGGCTCTGGTTCGGCGCTTTGTTTGCCGCTGCTCTTCCTCTGCTCATGCTTGTCTCCCTTTGTCTCGCCTTTGTCTCCCTTGTGGCTCTGGTTCGGCGCTTTGTTTGCCGCTGCTCTGCTGCTGGTCATGCTTGTCTCCCTTTGTCTCGCCTTTGTCTCCCCTTTGTCTCCCCTTTGTGTCCCTTGTGGCTCTGGATCGGCGCTTTGTTTGCTGCTGGTCATGCTTATCTCCCTTTGTCTCCCCTTGGTCTCCCCTCTGTATCTTTTTGCCTCCCTTTATGGTACACACCCTGGAAATCCTTGTGCGCAATGCGCCCGCTATCTGGGGTCTATGCTGGTGTAATTCCTGAACTCCATACTGGGTTATACTAAGCATTCGTACGATATGTATGCCATATATCTGGCCAGACACCCAAGTATTAACGGATTCGTACCTTTTAAGAACTTATATACAGACAAACATACATGACCAGCATGTTAGGCATATATGTACATATTATATATCTACATAGGTGTCCATGTTACGCACAGATAAATCAAAGCAGATGTTTTCACTGTTCCTTGGGAGAATCCAGCGCGATGCCAGGCTGCAAGGCCAGATGGAGAATCTCCAAATGCGCTTGCAGCACATGCGTCTGCCACCAAAAAGCACTGGTGTTTCAGGGTGGGTCCAAGCAGTAAAGCTTTTCGCGGCCCAAAAGCCGCAGCAAACTTTGGAGTGCTGAAGAACAATGAATGGTGAACTTTAGTGTTTGTTAACAACGAATAGTGGTTGGTTGATTGTCCTTTTTTGATTCTGCAAGCAATGAACAGTGGTTGCGTCAACATTTGTGAAGGGTATTTGAAATTTGCGATAAAATAGAGGGCTCAAAGGCACCCTGGACATATCTCCAGGCTTAGCTGCTGGTGGCTGTGGTCTTTTGTAGGTGGACCAAAGATAGTCGGCTGGATTGATATACCGGTATGCAAGCTCTGCACGCAACGCCCTCAACAATCCTGGGTTTGCTCCATGCCATGTTGGTTTTCTGTGATATGAAGATGCTTTCCACTCAACTAGGATACCGCCAGATGGTTTCCCTCAGTGAAAAAGTGGCGCTGTCGATATATCGTGAACCCTAAGTCAGTGGTTTCCCTACTAAAAATGCATACTGGGTGATGCCCAGTACCCCCGTTGCCCGCAGTAGTTCTTGTCTACGTCGGTAGTTTGATGTCCAGCTTTGATCTAAGGTGCTGGTCAACCTTGGTTTGTCTCCAGTTCCTACAGGCGCTCGGGTGAGCCGTGGAGGGGTGCTCTGTCTTTCAAACTATCTTGACTTCTGTTAACTTTGAGATCTTTGGGTTAAGAGAAAATCAAGTTGATTCGTTTTCGCGCCATTTATGGACAGCCACATCTGTCTTTCCCACTAAAAGCTTCGTCATGTCAGGTCATGCTTCTCCAATAATGGTTATCCTACTTTTTCTGCACCCGATGTGAAAGACTCCCCAAAGTGCTAGATTGACTGGATCTCACCTGAGCAGTATCAAAACCGCTTCTCTCTAGTCGAGTTTGTGTGAAGATGAATCTGCCAGCTCGAAGGGGGGTTGAAACCATTTTCCTCCGTATTTTTGTGCCCTTCTCCACGTCCAACTCTTATCCACTTTCATTGTGAAATGTCATAACCACCAACTAGCCACTCTTAGTTTTGAGTTTTATTCCAGCTATGATAGTTACTGTTGAAGCGTTATTGGTTGGTGTGTCCCCCCGCTGTCAGGATTCCGGGCACGCCGGTGACCGTCATCGGTCGGTTCCAGCAGGGACGGGCCGGGATCGAGCTGAACCTGGCCGCCGACAGGAGCGCAGCATGTGACATTTTGAGTTGTTCCACCTGCCCAGGAGAATCAGTAGATAGCTAAGCTCCATGCTAAGCTCGATGCTAAGCTGGTTAGCTAAGCTAACCTGATAGAGCTTAGATAGTGGATGATGGCCATGTAGAGCAATAAATGGATCCTCGGAGTAAAAATTGAGCAGCTCGGCAGCTCCTTATTGTTTCGCTAGGTTCCAATCAAAAATTTGGGTGTTTCTCAAAATACGGAACCCCCAAAGTTATGGTTGGTTTAATACTACTAATTGTTAATAAACTGGATGATTTGGGGGTACCCCTATGACTTGAGAAACCACCATGTAGTTGGTATATCCCCTACTATTCTTGGTCATCATCCCCCATTCTGAACCATGATAGCCCCTATACAAAGCTATAATCCCCTACAAAGCCAAGATAATTCCCTACTATTAGCCATTATAACCCTATCATTAGCCATTATAACCCTATTCTTACTGTAGCCATTATCACTCCTTAGAAAACCATTAAGACACCACCATTTCAAGCACCAAGCGTCTGGACCCTCTGCTGCACACCAGGGATCCTGTCACGGCGGAGGCCGGATTCGTCCGGGGCAAGGAACTCAGTGACCCAACTCCGGGTGGATCATGTAACACTAGAGGTTGGTGTTACTAAGGTGTTCCAATTACTAACGAAAGGTTACTAAAGTGTTCTGATCACTAGCGAAAGGTTACTGAGATGTTCTAATTCGTAGCGAAAGGTTACTAAGGTGTTCTGATCACTAGCAAAAGCCATGTTAACAAGGCGTTCTACTAGAAAAAAGCCATCATTTGTTCAATCTGTTGTTGGAAAGTGCTCATTTTTGGAATCACCCTGGGCTGACAGAGTCGCCGTATGGGCAATTCTTGGTGGGTTTATGTACTTGGCGGTGTGCCAATCTGCGTATTGTGAAGTCATGTCTCTCCAAATTGAAGCTGCTTCAACCACCGAGGTGTTGGACCAGCAAACTTGGGCGTCAGTGCCAATTTTGGCTTTTGAGGGCAGACGGACGCTGACTTTGCTGGTTTCCAGGACGGCTCAGATGAGTTTGTCGGTCGGATTGGATGCTTGGTTTTAATTTTTTTGGTTCCATAGTGCAATTTGTTGTCTTCATAGCACCCCCTTCAGCATTGCAGGGAAGGATTCGTTAGGTTTGCAACAACAAGTAGCTATATAGATGAGTTTCCTTTTTCTTCAAAGAGGCACAGAGGGCCAAACACCTGACTTCTGACTGCAAGCCCACCATACCCTCATCCCTACATTTGACATAACCATGCTATCACCTCCCACCACCACCACCACCACCATCATCATCATCATCATCATCATCATCATCATCATCATCATCATCATCATCATCATCATCATCATCATCATCATCATCATCATCATCATCATCATCACCATCATCATCATCATCATCGTCATCGTCATCATCATCATCAAGCATCAATCAAGCATCAAGCATCAAGCATCAACCATCAACCATCAACCATCAATCATCAAGCATCAATCATCAATCATCACCATCATCCCCATCATCATCCCCATCATCACCATCATCATCATCATCATCGTCATCGTCATCATCATCATCATCATCCCCATCATCAATCATCATCATAATCATCAATCATAATCATCAATCATGAATCATGAATCATGAATCATCAATCATCAATCATCAAACATCATCACCATCATCATCATCATCATCACCATCATCAATCATCATCATAATCATCAATCATAATCATCAATCATGAATCATGAATCATCAATCATCAATCATCAATCATCAAACATCATCATCATCATCATCGTCATCATCATCATCATCATCATCATCATCATCATCATCAAAATCACCATCACCATCACCATCACCATCGTCATCACGATCACCATCACCATCACCATCACCATCACCACCATCATGATCAGCATCATCATCATCATCATCATCATCACCATCATCATCATCATCATCATCATCATCATCACCATCACCATCACCATCACCATCACCATCACAACCATCATGATCAGCATGATCATCATCATTATCATCACCATCATCATCATCACATCATCATCATCATCATCATCATCATCATCACCATCATCATCATCATCACCATCATCATCATCATCATCATCATCATCATCATCATCATCATTACACGGCTAGCTCTTGTTCACACACACCCTTGGGTACTGCCCTGGGGTGCCCAGAAATGATGGTAGCTCCGGAACTTGTGCTTCCCTTACCGGATATGCATCAGTTAAGGACTGAACTAGTGCTATATCTCGCGTTTCCCCAGCCACGGCCCAGAGGAGAAAGTGTATCACTCCCGGCTGTGAGAAAGGCCGAAACATGTCGAATGACTTCGCGTAAAAGCAAGGGATGCGACATGGGGAAGACCCTGGGAAGCGGAAGTTTGCGTGAGAACTTGATGGGAATGGAACCCACAACAGAACAAGATGAGCCAAGGAACCCATGAGCACCCTGGCCGCTGGGATCGATCTTAGTCGGACTTCTTGGGGTTTCCTCAGAGAACCCTACAGATGGTTGGCTTATTACTATAAACGATTACTGTTAGATGATCTGGGGGTACCCCTATTCTTAGAAACCAGGACTTAAATATAATTAACACAAGCAACGCACATCGACTGTGAGGCTGAATTTTCGATGTTGCCCATGTTGCTATTGCGGTGTTGTTGCAACTTGAAGGTTGGACTGAAGACCATTATCCAGGACCTGATTGGAGAACCACGGCCCGGAGAACGTGCCAAAACTGTCTTCATGTTTTGATTTTGAATACGGATACAAGATGTTGATTCACAGCCAGACGATTCGCACATCTTTCCTTCAGCTGAAGTTGCAATTGCTGCGATCTTTCTCAAGGTCGGTGCTGCACGCAAATCACAGAAATTGAAGTTTACATCACATCCAAATCGGAAGCACAAGTTGTTGCGAAGAAAATGTGAAGAAAGTGTGACAGTGTAATCACAGTTTCTCAGCTTCTGGTTTTGGTCCGTTGAAATAACCAGCGGGCCAACATAGCACTTGTGTTTTGGCAGCAGTCTTCAAAAGAAGGCCTCCGCCCCAGAGCTGTGCACATTGAGGTCTCTCCAGGACTAGAAAGGATGAGAGCATGAGAGCTCTCGCTGCAACTCACAGTTTTTGTCTTATCCCATGAGAACACATCGATGTGAATAGACTGATATATCTAACGTGATATAGCTATAACTCTAACTTCATAGATGTAACTTGATATAGCTATCACTATAACCCTACCTTAGACACCACAATGATAAGCAACAATGGACTGACTGGATCATCCATCGACTTGCCGAGGCATCGAAGATTAGTCAAGAGGCCATTCAACTCGTTGATGTGCAGTGGTTCCATTACAAGAACCACCCCCATGCCCATTATGATAACATAACCACTCGAGTCAATCTTGAATGACCACTGTAGTAGCCATCCTAATAACTGTTGAGACCAATTTCTCTAACCACTAGCCATTAAAACTGCAATTTCTGATAGTCAATGACTTGTTGACCGTTGCACTAACCATGGAAACCACACCTTGAGCCAACGACGACTTTGGGTCACCGCCTTGATGCCATGGAAGCCTCTGCTGAAACGCCGCTGTCCAGCGGGGCAGGTGGGGGACAGCTGGCGCACACCAAATCCCTGGCTGTGTTGGCTCGGCCTTGGTCCAGAAGTTCAACCCACAATTTCCCCAAGGGTGGTTTCTTAAAATAGGGACCACCCAAAATGGTTGGTTTATTACTATAAATGACTATTAATGGATGATTTAGGGGTACCCCTATTTTGAGAAACCACCAAATGAAGAGTACCGTAGTTCTTGGGGTTCGAGGGCATTGACCCAATAATCGCCGGGTTGTCTCAGATAGCATCGGCTTTAGTGGACTCCATCACGAGCTCAGGGGCATGTGCATGAGGAGTGCTCCCAAAAATGGTGGTTGCCCTGAGAGCAGGGACAAGTCTTGAGGATCCAACCTGAAGGTCTGCACCCCATTGTGGGCCATGGTTTTCTGTCAATCTTTGGATTCCCAGGTCCAAGATTTGATGGAGCTTGGTTGATGAGTGGATGATGTTGGTGGTCTATGAGCTGGTGGCCACATTTACCCAGCGATCACACCACAACATATGCTTCATGGCTCACTTGTTTCCAAGTTGAGGATTGTTATGACCCATCAAGTGGCTGCCCTCTCATGACCATCAGGAAGCGCACCGGGCCACAATCTCAAGTACTCGCCTGTTGTTTTGTATGGCGCATCCTATCTTCGATCGGTTTCACAGGGCTATCCAGGAATCATTGTGGCATCCCAAAGCCTTTGATTTGCAAATTTTGATACTGGCAACAAATGGTACCTACTACTAATTTTTGTTCACAGACAAATGCTGGTCGATTGATAGGGCTTCCCCCAATGTGATGGAGCTACTCACTCTAGAATTGTATGAGAGATGTTGGCAGCCATCTATCATGAGCAACATTTAGCTAGCTTATGCATTGTGGTACTCCCAAAGCAGGTAAAGTCTCCAAAAACTATGCGTTACATCCGCTTCAATTGGTTTGGTTTAATGCATAACCACTATTACTAACAATCATCATCATTCTTCTCCATTATCATTCTGAAACATCATCCATGATTAACCAGTGTACATCACTATCATTCATTCTCCAGTGTCCATCTTGATTCTCTCGTATCTATCATTGAGAATTCTTAGTAATCACTTAGTAATCACTATGATAGAATTGGAGATCACTGGTTATATAGTTAGTAATCACTAGTTTCCATCGTTATCCATCATTCTCCAGCATGAACTGTGCGCAGGTCAAGAGGCCCCCACCAATGGGACCACGCCTCCGGGGCCGACAACGGCGCCACCAACAACGGCGCCCCCGGTCGCTCCGCCCCCGGTCGCTCCGCCCCCGGTCGCTCCGCCCCCGGTGGCTCCGCCTCCACCGGTTGTGCCGACTGCACCTGCGACGGAGAGCGTTTCAAGTCACTGGGCGCAGCAGGTTTTGGGGCTTTGAACGACAGCTATCAGTTTACAACTTTAGTTTTAACTATAAGTAAATCAGGTTTACTATAGTTAAAGCTAATTGAAACTTATACTTGAGGTTTTAGACACGGGTTCCTATATTGGTTAAATAGCTAAGTGTCTTTACTTATACTGGTCAGTTTCCCTAGTAGCTATTTGCGTTTGACCTATCAATAGGGAAACTAGCCAGCTATAGGCTAGGGAAGGGTACACCTTTTTTGGACCTTTGAGCCAGCAAAAGCACCATCCTTCCATTCCTTGGTGGTTTGGACTCATTCAACCATGGTGTCACGATCACCCCCGACACTCGTTTGTGTTCTTGGCAGTTGTTGGCCATCATGACACCAAAGTTGTGACCTGTTCACCACCAAACTCCCAGCGAATGGTTGATGCTGAAGCTCAGGTTTACTATAGTTAAAGCTAATTGAAACTTATACTTGAGGTTTTAGACACGGGTTCCTATATTGGTTAAATAGCTAAGTGTCTTTACTTATACTGGTCAGTTTCCCTAGTAGCTATTTGCGTTTGACCTATCAATAGGGAAACTAGCCAGCTATAGGCTAGGGAAGGGGACACCTTTTTTGGACCTTTGAGCCAGCAAAAGCACCATCCTTCCATTCCTTGGTGGTTTGGACTCATTCAACCATGGTGTCACGATCACCCCCGACACTCGTTTGTGTTCTTGGCAGTTGTTGGCCATCATGACACCAAAGTTGTGACCTGTTCACCACCAAACTCCCAGCGAATGGTTGATGCTGAAGCTGGCTTTGATTGGCTGAAGACTCCCGCTGTTGCTGGTGGGTAACCTCATTTTGAACACTACTAGATCCATCAAAGATTCACCCATGTAGTTGGAGAATTGATCAACCCTTATGAACCTTGCTGAACATATCTAGGTCATGGTATATCGACATTGTATCCCCTGAATCTACCAGGATTGCTGAATGTGAGCATTTCCCATTGATTATCCACAAAAAAGCTTCAGCCATTGATGGACCGGCAATTGCGAGGGATTGAACCAGATCATCCTGGGCCATCCTGGGCCATCCTGGGCCATCCTGGGCCATCCTCATAGTGAGCGCTGCCATTCCAAGGCGCCCCGGTTCCACGTGATGCTGACAGCACCGGTGCTGCGCAGGGTGGGGCTGCATGAATGACCTGGGAACTGTTGGGCTCCGCACGTCATGGAGATCATCTTTGGGAGATTAATTTCACTTAGTCACTGCTATTTATTGGGGTAACATTTTTGTGCTTGGTTTTGTGTGACAACTCACGAATTCGAAGTATCTTCTGATTGCTGTTTGCTGATGAACCATGGCAACCAAAGTAGATCGTTGGCGAGCGCACTTTCTCAGTGCCGTGTCAGGCTAAAGGAACCAACCAAGGATAGATGGGTTTGGATAGTGCTTCGATCTCCAGTAGATTTTGTGCAAAGAGCACCATGGGGCACCCAGCATTCCGTTGGTACTGTAGCCGCAGCCCTGAAAACAAGCAGAATTGTCGGGTTTGCGCAGAGCCTGGCAACAGCAGGTAGATTCTGACAATCCTGATACAGCAGTTGATCAGCGTCAAACAAAAGACATGAGCTATTCGATGTGGAGCTTGATCTACCGCCTGGAAGAATGGTTCAGGCTACGGTTAGTGCCAGTAAACATGTCCAATGACCCAAGGGTTGAACTCTGTTGCAACATGTTTTGGACCGTGGCGTCGTACTTAAGAACATCCCAAAATTGGAGCAAAATTCTCAGACTTTTTGTGTCTTTTTGATGCATAGGATCCTATAGGATCCTATAGGATCCTATAGGCCTATAGGATAGGATCGGATCGAGGTTCCAGCTTGAAACATTGGGACTCCCTGGTCGACCCTGCAGGCGAGGATGCCGGTGGCAAGGGGAACAAGAGGCCTGGCTGATCGCAGATCAGTTTTCATGCGAGTGGCCCAAATCAAATCGTTTCGCTCCGCCAGTTGCTGGGGGTCAAACATCACTCGAAGTGGTTTGAGGTTGGATGGTTTAGGTCCTGCCATTGTCATTGTGGCATGCTGCTAAGAGAGACAAGACGAACTCATGTGGGTTGGCTTTCAAAGGATTTGGATAGGGCCGGTACCACACACACAAGAGTCCACTATGGAAATTGATATCATGATCACCCCGCGCGGCGTGAGCAACCTCTAAGCTTATGCTCGGCGGCCTGTCTCCTGCAAGGAGAAGAAAAGGTGGCGGTACCTCCCACAGTTGACGAGCGAAGGAATTCTGCAAGGGAGCCGTTGTCACATCAAAAGTAGGTGACCATCATTGACCATCTCAGCAGCTTTGTTGACCTAGGGGATGACCATGCAGGCTATTGACGCAGCCCATAGCCATTTACATCCTACCCTACATGGCAGATCTTCACCTGTGTCTATTTCTTTGAAATGCTGCCGAACTCCGAGGTGGCGATAGTGATAGGCAGTACGACCTGGTAAGGTCCTCAGTTTTGTCGAACAGCAACTCGACCAGAAATGACTTGCTGCGTTGGGCCACTCGAACATGGCAAAAGACATATTGCCGGAGTCTTGTAGCGCTTCTACATCCTAGACACCGCGTTAGCACTCATGACCTTTGGTGGGAATTCCTGTGAACATACAAGCCAACTTGTGCAAGTTGATCATCACAATGTCAACCAGTGTGGACCCTCAGAATCCTTGGTGATTGATTGCCATTCACGATCTTCGACCATCATCACCATCATCATGGTTTTTTTCATGCCGACCTGGGTGCTTCAACCCATAGCACTGCCCGTCAGGTGGGGACAATCAGAATGTTTAACGCTGACAAAGGCGGCGATGCATGTGGTCCAGTGGAATTTCCAACAAACTGACCACGAAAAGGGGCTGTCCATCGAGGTTGCCCCCAAACACTTCCTAATTTACTTGGGTATCAATTTTCTGGGTTGGGTGTGTTTTGTGGACACAATCCAGATTAACGGGTCCCACTGAGTGCCGTTGGCCAACAGGGTAAACAGCGATGTTGTGGGTGTTTGATTGGAATGAAGGGTCCTCGGACCGCGCAAGAGTCCACTTACCAAGCTTTGGAAGGAAATCAGTTGTTTTCAGTGCACCAAAAATGGTTTGACTGCACCATCATTGTTTGTCCCTTTGTTGGTTAGTACAGGCACAGACATCAGAGCTGCTTCTCCCTTGCAGGTTGGGGCTTCATAGACGGTGATGCAGGCTGCAAGGACATCTTTCTGTGCTGCCCTTGGTCACGGTTGATCGCTCATCGAAACAATAGGATTGGTGAAGCCCCAATGATGTTGATCTTTCCGTTCAGACTTGGAATGATCGCAAGTGACCACTGAACTTATGCCCTTTCGAGACTGTGCTTCAAGCACTGACCTCTGGTTCCATGGATTTGCTCTCCGGCCCCTTTCTGAGGCATGCAAAGCATTTTGTGTCAGCCTTTGGCATGTTTGAAAAAGACCACGAAGGAAGGATACCAAGGAATGATACGATGGCACAGTGCCTTGCAGGTTCGCACTTTTTGGGGCCCAAACCATCCAACAGCTGATGACAGCCTTGGATGCATCTGACACGTTCATTCTTGAAGCTTCATCAACACCTGGGAGTGTGAACATCTCTGCCAGGGGGAAGCCTCCAAACTACTGGATAGGTCAGTGTCTCAGTTTGCTGTCAGTATTTGGGGTTTTGCAAAATAGGGAACCCCTGTGGTTTATCACTATAAATAGTTTAGATAAGGATGATTTGGGGGTACCCCTATCCCTACGACTCGAGAAACCGCCCATTTCTTGGCACTCGTTTTCTTCTGGAAGGTTCTCTGTGAAGCCACGTAACGAACACCGAGGCGACCCCCAAAGATTGGAAGTTGAATGCTCCACGGGTGATAGACCACTGAAACAGGATGCTTTCTGAATCAAACATGATGATTAGCCATGATGGGGCATCACTATGAGCCATCTTAAACCATGATTGTTAACCATTGCTGCAGCACGTTCAGCTAGTTTTCCGGAAAATCATGCTAAGGCCACAAGATGCAAACTAAGCACGCGTTTTGCAAGTGGAGATTGGATGTAAAATGGAGACACTTTCCGAAACATCAAGCTGAGGCCACAAGACGCAAACCCAGGACGCGGTTTGCAAGCGGAGATTGGGTGTGCACTTGAGAGACTTCTAGGTATACAGTGGCAGCAGAATCAAAACATGATATGGCATGATATGAAACTACGAACAGACATGATAGCATATGCAATGCCATGAGCAAACATCTAGAATCAGTAGCACATACACACACACACATCAATACAGCAGATATTGCAGAAGGACCGATGTCAAAGCTACCCGTCAAAGAACAGGATGGGTGCATATCCCTGGCTAGATGCTAAACTCAGAAGCAACAGGAAGAGCATCCCCGGACTTGATGGCAAATGACAAAGATATTTTGGAAATGGGCACCGACAACAACATACTGGTTGATTTGCGTGGCCAATCATCCCACCATGTTGGATTAATCTATGGGGCTTATCATCCAGGCTACACCCATATGATCAACATGCCAGGTACCCCTTAAAACTCATGGTTTGCTCATGTGGAGACATACGTACATGACATGGGGTTCCATATCAAGCCAGAGTTGAAACGATCCATTTGATTGTGTTGGTTGCAAAGCAAAGCCACAAACGAAGTCGGACTTTCTTGGGTGTGCCCTACCATATCGATCGAAACCAAATGCAAAAAGGGACGTCCAAGACAGCATTCACCCCTCATTCACCATCAGTGATCTTTATTGACTATCCTTCGCCTGTCACTAGACAGTATTAGTTTATTACTTTAACAATCGTGAATTCGCATATTGACTCGACGATCCTCCACCAGAACCAACCGTTTTTGCACATGGTGGTGGATAAATGAGGATAGCCGACAACCATCGCAAGGTAGCGGTTTTAGTAGGAAATCCACCTTTCCTGGGGAACATTGACAACCCCGCCTGGATCATCAGGACAAGCACGTGGTGTGCATCTCAGAGAGTAGTCGGGTCTGAGCGGAACCCCATTTTGTGGTCGTTTCGAAGGATTTATCGGATTTTATCATGACAAGCCTCCCAGTACCATCACTGATGAACGTCACGATCAGCAGAGTGAATTGATAAATAAACGGAATCAAAACCAACAGCACGCATCTTGAGTGCTTATTGAACGTGGGGGTGACCCGTCGGGAAATCTCAGAATGGTGATTTTTATTGCAAATGGTCCCTCTGATCAAGATGCATACTGTGCATTGGCGCACTCAATTTTCGGATACGGCCTTTCGGCTACTCTTGTTGTGAACTACGCAACTTAAAGCACGACCACTGACCACTGGTAATTGTTCATTGTTATCTGTGGAGGCAGAAGAACTTTTGTTATTTGGGATGCTTCTGGAGACAGCATCACTTCTTTTTTACGTAGGTCCCTTGGTACTCAAGCACAGTTTCATGTATCCTGGGTCGACACGTACCTCAACTTTGAATTGCCCGCAGAAGCTGAGGCTCCCAAGGTTTCTGAAGGTCCTGTCCGTGTCGTGCACCTCGTCTCAACAGGTCGCCTCGTCTTGTTGGGACGGAGGCTAGTCATTGCTCTGCTCGGTCGAAATGAAGAGCCCAAGCAAAAGGCCGACAGTCCACAGAAACAGAGACTGTGAACTTGTTGACAGAGGCTGTGAACTTGTGAGTTATCAGTTTACACAAACTTCGAAATTTAAAAGGCAAAATGCCAACCATCAAAGTAGTGAACCGTGTTGGGGCTCTGCCAGGGGCAGCAACTTTGGGTTCTGAGGTCAACTTCCCCACAGATTGCACATCATTTCTGAAGCTCAAGACAACATCCCCACAGCTGGTCATTTTTCAGGATTTTTTTTGTCGAGGGCAGGGGTGTTCATACAGGTGTCCCAAGAGTGGCAGTTTCCCGAAGCATCACCAGTGCAGGGGTACCACCATGGCTGGGCGCAGCCTTGGTAACACCAAAAGAGGTCGGTTTCGGTGTGTCCTAAAGTGGGTTGGTTTCCCCAAAGATTTTCGATCCGGCGGGAAACCCAAGCACTTTGGGCTACCATGAGTTTAGCAAGGCTACTTTCAAAGGCTAGAGACAGTGGGCCATGCCACCGCTTGAAAAGACTGCTCAGTCCCGGCTCAGTTCCACCATCGTTTTTGCTTCTGACCACAGGTCACCCAAGAATTTGCAAGCCATGATGAGTGAGGTGAAGCTGATTTCCAGACTTAGATAAGTATGTAGATAGCCGGTAAGTTATACCAAGGGATTCCAGGTTTCGGTATATTTTCTTCGTGGCACTAGGCATCACTAGGCTATATTCCACAGTTCGTTTCTGACCTTTTGGCGCAGCCAAGGTTTGACATGTCCCTGACCAGCCAAGGGAAGCCGCAGGCTGCAGTTCGCTTGGGATTTTTGAGTCGCTGATCCTTAACATGCAGCGCCAGGGATTCAACTCGTGGCAGACTGGTGGACTGTACGCAACTAGGGTCTTATTCCTTGTTTTCAGGACAGGCAGATGGTATCACTGCTGGTTGATGCTTTACAATGCATGCTTGGCAGCTGCTTATTGAATTTATGTCACGTGGCACTGCCAGAGGCCCTGAACGTCAGAATAACCAGCGGCCACAAAGAGGAATTGGAGGAGACGGTGCACAGAACTCTACAGGGTGCTGTGGTGCTGTTTATAATGGATCTGGGGGTTTCTCAAGTCATAAGGACCCCAAGAAATGGTTGGATTCATATTGGATGATTTGGGGGTATCCCTATTTTGAGAAGAACCCCCCATATAGGGAGTTGAGTTTTGGTGCACACAGTGTCTGAGAATGGAGGACCCACAAAATAACAAGCTTATCTGAATTATTTGGGTCTTATGTTGTGCGATTACACCGAGTTATGCTATATCGTTGGTGTTTTTCGGAGGGGGTGCATCACAACATACTACTGGTTGAAACAGACTTGATTGTCTCCACTGTGAGAGGTGTGATTCTGACCACGAGACCAGGTATAGGAAGCACACCTAGAGGAAGCGGGATGCCTCCATCCCACCGTGGGCATACATACGACATCCATGGGTGGACGTCCCCACCCTAAAAAGAGGATGTACCTTGGCGAGTGGACCCAGAGAACAAACCCTGATGGCAGATGGTAGCTGCCCTACGGCCCTATGGTTGCACCCTGGGAACCTACGATTTCACCGTCTCATCCCTTTCCCTGGAAAAACTGGCAAACCCGCTTGATCCCATGTCTGGGTGCAAAGGGTGAGGCATGGTTTGTCAAATTTCTATTCTAAGCATGAATTGCGTTTGGATCTACTACAACCAAAGAGGCCGTAAAGTATGTGTGGTTAGGCAACAACAATCTTGATCAACGCTTGACAAGTATCAGTATAATGATCAACATCACAGCTTCCCGCAGGATGGCGATGGTGCAGCTGCCACTTTGAGCTGCCAATAGGGGCTGCCACGGGGTTTGATCACACCCG
>VSDK01018980.1:69985-109697 GCA_009767595.1 Symbiodinium kawagutii
TCGTCGTCGTCGTCGTCGTCGTCGTTACGTTGACACAAAAAAACTACCGGAAGGGGAAAACCAAGGGGAAACCCATGAAACCACCATCAAATATGGATGCGAATATGAGAAACCAATGAATAAACCTTGAAACCAAAAACCATGAGACACAAGGAAAGCCATGGAGAATTCGAAAAACTGAAAGATATTCTTCAAACAGTGAAACGTTGAGCAAACGTGACTAGAAGGCAAAGAAGACCATGCAAAAGCAAAGAAAAGTTGAGAAACCACTTCCAGACCCAAAAAGCATGACCCCAAAATTAAGAGCACTCAAAACACATATGCGCCCGACAAAAAAAAAGAGTCCAGGTGGTTGGTGGGTGGGTTGGGATTCTGCCACCCATTGAACAGGATCACAGGGGATAGTGAAGCTTATCACTAAAATGCTGATAAGTTGCGTGTTCAATGTGTTTGGTGCTTTGCGTCGAGGAGTTTATTTTTCATTGCCCCGGAAGGGACTATGCGTTGGTGGTTGCCCCTCTATACAAGTCAGTGGTTGGGCGATTCAGAATTCAGGTGGAGCGCAGTGCCAATTTCGACAAGCAGCAACGGGACTTTCTCAAGCTCCTCCCAGTAGGGACGTTTCTGGAGATGATTTTTCCGTATGTCTCCAAGCATGTTCAGGCGCATGAGGGTGGTGCTCAGCTTCTGGGATAGTTAAAGTAGCTACTGACTGTTACTGACTGGATAGGTAACCGGCATTCTGACTGACCGAGAAGGCGTCTCAGATCTCGCCGATAGCTCCAAATCGTCTCGAAAGGTTGCGAACAATCCAGAACACACATTTTCCTTGTTGAAACTATCATCAAGAGGGCATGGTTGCCCTACCTAAAAAATCTTTTTTGACAGCAAATTCAGGGCCGTGGCCAAAGCCGTCTGTTTCTGACAAAGTTTTGTTTAAAAGAAAATGGACATGTTGAAATTTTGCCTGAAGAAGTTTTGTTTGCAAGATCGTTGACCTGAAAACTTCTCGCTTTAGGAGATGGAGGTGCCTGGAGCCACCGAGTTGCTCCAGCTCTTGCAGAGTGAGATTGCCATCCGCAGCATCCCAGCACCTCCCCAGCGCACCCCGCGCAAGATTCGGTACATCTTGGAACGCATGAGCTTGGCCAATCTGGTGAGTTTGGCGTGTTCCACGCTCCAGGGCCGTTTTCCACGGATCCTGTCGCAAGAGCTCAATGAGCTACGTGCAACAACCAAGATTTTGGATGACTTTAGACTTTTGAGCTCGAAGTGAAGCTCCCAGTGCTTTTGCTTTGCCGTAGCAAGGCGCATTTTTAGGCAAGTAGACTGTGGCCCATGACGCCAGTTCTGTTCGCTGAAGCCTTGGCTTCGCAGTCCGGCCTTTTAAGATTGAAGCTTCTGCAGTTCAGTTTTCCGCAGGCGGAGTCATTTTGCATCTGGAAGCCAAGTTGGATGGCAAGATTGCTTCCAAGAAATTGGTGGTCGACTTGCCAAAAGATCAGATATTGCAAGAACAGTAGACCATGAATGATGAGAACAAAAGATGCAATGTGAGTTGCCAGTGCCTAGTGCCAGCTCCAGGTTTGCTTGGTGGTCGAGGTTTGGGGCAGATTTATCTGGTGCCAAGCTCGCACGGCGCATCACCTGGACTGCACAACCCCACCGCTGCTAGCTTCACATAGCTTGCAGATTCTCGTTGGCGGTGGGGGGCTCTGAATTTTGGGAACAGCTAGCGCAGCTTTATCTTTGACACATACTTGCCAATGTCTATCCTTAAGCAGCAGCCAGTGGCAGCCAGATGTCTTGGAATCTCTTGTAACTCCAGCTGTAACCATGACCAGAGCCAAAGACCACGTAGAATTCAAGAGGTCGCTACTATGCTAGGCCTCGTCCGAGTCTCTGTGAAGCAAACATGCGTGGGATATTTTGTTTCTGCAGCGTTGCAAAATAGATGAGTTGGATTTGTTGGAAGATGTCTTTATAGCGAGTTTCGATCACAGAGGAAGTAAGGCTTCAGCTGCGATGCCTGCCAAGTTGTCATTTGGCCGTCTTTGTTTTCTTGTCATTCTAAACGTTTCTGAATTCTGAACCTCTTCCGCTGCGGCAGCATGAGTGAGCATGACAACACTTTGGTGGCAATCACGTGGCAAGTCATGTTGAGTGCATTTTCATACATATTTATGAACCAATCACTGCAGCTGCTGGGACAAGAACATGTCGACTGACCACTCAAACTTTTACTTTTGGAGTGGGTGACCTCGTCGTTTGCTGTACTGTACTGGTTTGATTTGTTCATTTCCTTGTTTGGTGTTCTTTGCGCATAGGAGTTTGTCTTTACGGTGGTTGCTGTAGTTGTTGCTGTTGCTGTTTGTATTGTTGTTGTTGTTGTTGTTGCTGCTGGTGTTCCTGTTGTTGTAGTTGTGGTTGCGGTGGTGGTTGTGGCTGTTGTCGCCGTTGTTGATGTTGTTGCTGTTGTTGCTGTTCTTGCTGTTGTTACTCTTGTGGGTTGTATGCTGTTGTTGTTGTTGTTGTTGTTGTTCTTGTTGTTCTTGTTGTTGTCGTCGTCGTCGTTGTTGTTGTTGTTGTTGTTGTTGTTGTTGTTGTTCTTGTTGTTCTTGTTGTTGTCGTCGTCGTTGTTGTTGTTGTTGTTGTCGTTGTCGTTGTTGTTGTTGTTGTGGTTGTTGTTGTGGTTGTTGTTGTTGTTGTTGTTGTTGTTGTTGTTGTTGTTGCTGCTGCATTCCTTTTGTCGCCCAGTCCAGTTTCCCTTGGTAGGCATGTGGGTTGATGCCAAGCACGGTACTTGTGGCTTCAGTGCCTCCAGCTGTGAAGCAGCTGCTTAACGTTTGAAGGACGGGGAACAGCCACACATTTGATGTTGAGGCATGTTGGCTTTTAACTAAGGCATGCTGTTGACTATCTAGTATTTGTACTGTAGTTCAAGTTAGTAAAATCTTCTGGCAATTCCGAGCAGCTGCAGTGAATCAGAAAGGCTGCGTTGGACAGTGGCGCTATTTCAACTCGTTGGGCTGGCTTCGATTGGATGTGACAAGGGTTAAATGATGTTTCTTCTGGTGAGAAAACAATTGGAAGTGTGGTATGCGCAATATATATATATATATATATACGTATAGATATGATTGTGTTATTATGGTTGTCTCTCAAAATAAGGGACCCCCCAGGCCCCCCAATTCATCCGTAGTCATTCATAATAATAAACCAGCCATTTTGGGGTTGCCATTTTTAAGAAGCGTCCGTATGGATGTGAGTGTGTGTGTGTGTGTGTGTAATGATTAGACATACAGATCTCTCTCGCTCTCTCTCTCTCTCTGTCATTCTGTCTCTGCAGCATGTACATGTATACATATAATATGTATGTTTTTACCCACATATATAGATGATTTGTATCTACATATATCAATCTATTTACATATACATACACTTTTTCCACATGCATATATGTATATTTCAACATAAATACACACATATGCATACATATACGTATTTAAACATAAATAGTGATATTCATTTTGACATATATACATATACGTTGATATTCATAGACATTAAGAATGTATACATGTAAATTGAAATGAATATACACATAGATTTAAATAAACCTAGTGAAAGAGAACATGTGGAGACTCAAGTGTGAAAGCACGCCTTGCGACTGCGACGCTGCCCTCTCACCTCTAGCTGGCGCCTGCGACTCTACCGACTCCAAAGCGTCGTTAAGGGTCCCAGTATGACCACCTACGAGGGATTCGGAGGCTCCAATTCAGCTTGGGATTGGAGCTGCGTGATGCAGCTGTTGGTTGTCAGGATCTTCAAGGGGTAGAAATCGGATCTCGGTGGCTCATGTTCAGCACATTCCCAGGACACTCCATGCTCGATTTTGAAGATCCTGAGCTGCTAAAGCAGCAAGAGCATCTGTCAGCTGCAAGTATTCCAGAATCCAGAAATGGTGCACCCCCAAGCCATCCATGGTCCATTGGGTCATTATGGATGCCTGTTGGTACCTCCATCTATGGATCAACATCAACTTGCATATGTGTACAGAATGCCCAGAGATCATTGTCTGAAGTCGATGTCCGCAGAGAATGGCAAACGCTTTCTTAGACGTGATAGCAGCAGAGGTGAGGTTTTGTCAACGAAGGCGCGTGGGCTTCTCAATGATGGTAAAGCTTTTGCAGACCAAGTTTATTCAATGAGCCCTAACAGGTTTATTCAATCAAATCCGAAAGGCCGGGATTGGAATCAGTCGAGGTGGAAACAACAGAGAATGGGTACTGTAAGGGATTGATGATTGTTGAATGTAGTGTGCCTTTGACTGGCGCTGGAGCTAAGAGACTGAGTAGACTGGTACCCAAGGCGCTATTCAACATGGTTCTCTTACAAAATCAAATGCTGCAGCGTCGTTTACGAATCGCGGACAGAGAGCGTGTCTAGCTTGTTGGCTCTCAAGGCTTTCTAACCAATTCTGTGGGTGGAAAAATGCTGCGGGAGGGAGCAGCGTGCAGATGTTGTTGCGCCACGTGGGAGCTACCATGGGCTGATACATTGAGCGCACATCTTTCCGCTGCAGTCTTGTCTCCCTATTTGCCCATGACGAGTAAGCCCTATCGGCTTAGGACGTTGTCCTTGATTGCTTCTTTGCGTAGGATTGACGGTATGATTCAGTGTCGAAGAATGAATGAATTCACTGTAGTTGTAGATACATGAACATTTAGAAGTATTTGCGTACATAGTTTCACGTATACATCATATTCAACCTTTTTATTCACATATCATTTTAGTTTTAGTCTATACCTATTTGACAGGCGTCATCAATGCAATATCTGCAAAGGATTCTCCAATAGAAACACCGGGATACGGACACAGGGACGCTCGCGCATGATCCGGCAAGAAGGAAAACGTCGCTTGACATTGTGGAATTACCAGTTCTTGTGGGTCAGAGAGTCCTGAAATTACGCACAAGAAAGTCGCGAGGGCAAAGGTTTTGAAGACTATGCAGGGCACAGCTGTGCTGAGGATGAGTAGATACAGAGAAGGAAAGAACAAATGAATAGACGGGAAGGAGATAGCTAGAAGGTAGCTACATAGATCGATAGATAGAAAGGTAATTACTTACATAGAAAGATAGATAAGCACGCAGATAGACAGATAAAGAGGCCCGTAAACAGATAGATAGAGACATAGATGCAGGTAGACACGGACGGAAAGATAGGTAGATAGTTGCAAGATATACGGACGGATATGCAGATAGAAGGTATGTCTACAGATAGATGGACCAATAGACTGAGAAGAAGATAGATAAATAGATCGATGTGCCAATCTGCCGGGGACCTCCATGGAAGCACCGCGTTTGAGGCAGTTCCAGAGCCTGGAGAGTGGAGCGAAAAACGGGCCCTATTGCGCGCGGAGTTTCCTTGTCACCGTTGAAAGTTTCACAGGTTGAACGCAACCCGCATTACCAGGGAAACTGGGATTCACTGGTAGTCGTTGGTTTTCAAGGTGTTCCAACACCAGCTGGGATGTTTCTGGAGGTTCAGCTCCTTACCTCTGCTTGCTGATGGTAGATCTTGTATGGTTCCATGTGACCAACGGCCAAGCGCCAGCATATGGATTAGGGTGAGAGTAGCTGGGGTGAAACATGCCAGGTGATGCACAAACTCTGGTCATTTGGAGCAAAAATTCAGAAATTCAAAGCATCCCATACCATCCAGCCAGAATCGGGTTGTGCTGTCCTGATTGATATGTTCTGAGATTAGCCTTTCAACACGTCATCAGGATGTTCATCATTTCAAGGGTGCCGGCAAATTTAAATCAAATGTTTCTCTGCTGAGATTATTTTCATTTGTTTGGTTGAGAATGCCTGCCATCTACAGTATGGCCATGTGACAAAGCACTCAGCACGCTGATGCTGGAGACCTTGTGACGACATTCTCGGTCGTTCAGCAGAAACAGCTTTGTGTATTGTGATGATTTTCATCATTCAAAGGTTTCCTCAAATTGTGGACCAGTGGTTTGGGACCTGGTGTTTGCAGAAAAATTCTTGGAACAAAAACGCTTGTCCCTTCTTCTGTACGAGTGCTTCCAAGAAATGGGACGTGCCCCACATCTTTTCTTCAGCCCCAAAGCAGTTTCTATGAAAAAAACCGAACGTATTTGGAGAAGTTGTTGGTCCTGCAGAATAGCAACATCTCATCTTTGCCACAGCCCATCAAGTTGGAGAAGGGGGCGGAGGAGCCATTCGTGGCACCAGGTTGGGGGCGGGGTTGCGGGGGTTGGGTAGCGTGGCACCTAATCGTGGTTAAAAAATGTTAAGAATCGGTTGATGGTTCGCATTGGTGGTGAATGATTCGGAAAAAAATGGATATAGCTTTGTCTGTCCACATGGGGTACACCCAAAGCTGGCGGATTTTGGTATTGATGATGATCATTTTGGCGGGGTACCACCATTTCTGGACAAACCCAAAGTAGGTCAAGAGGCAGCTTGGCCGGCGATTTCTGGCAGTCCGACCCTGGGGTGACTCCGAAAAGTCAGCCTCCCCAAATCACCTAATATTAGCAATCTATAGTACTAAACCCATATCTTGGAAGATCTGATGCAGGGGCTGTTAAAATGCCAGGTGAACATTCTCAGTGATGGTATCCTAGATGTTAGTTTTGATGCCCGCGTGGGTACGGGACACCGGTGGTTCATGCTATGACTTGTATGTTCAGAAATGCGAAAACCTGGGAACCTTGCGAAATTGACCTGCCAGATCAGTGAAGTCAATGGCCTCAAGTTGATCCACGGTGGCTCCATCTGCTAGCAATGAAATGCCGGTGATAGGTTCTTCAACGTTGGTTTTCAGCAAGTTCTGCCCATGCCACCGGTTAGTTGCATTTTGTTTTGCTGTAAATGGAATATATATATATATATATAAATTGTCAATCTTGCAGACAATTTGTGTGGAGTTCACTGGAAGATATGCAATTTTGGCAATTTCGGTTCTCAGCGAAGGACCAAGAGCCCTGTTGGTTGATTATGGTCAGTAGTTCTGTTGCCTTCATGATGGGCTGCAGGAAACCTTTAGCCAAGCAGAACAGGGGGGCAGGTGGAAATTTCTGAAGCCTCACAAATGCCGATTTAATCACATGGATAGAACAAACACAGACTTGCACACCACACTTGCTGACTCCTATGGTTTCTTTCTAGAGCTATGCATGTACCCAGCATCACACACCCTATTTTGAGCTGACATGTCCTTCTCCGATGTGAAGACGCCGTACTGAGCCAGCACAAAGAATCTACTGCCATTGACAGTAGTTATTTGTCCTTTGCCATCATTGGTGACCACCATTAATCGTCACTAATCAGCTAATTAACCACCATTAATCACTATTCACCACCATTAACCACCATTAATCACCATTAGCCACCATTGTAATCAGTATTCCAAAAGAGGCTGCGCAGTCAGTATTTGTTCAACATGATTGGAAGCTGTCCATTGAGCTGGGACTCAGAATGAAAGTAAATGAGTGAATGAGAAAATAAACAACAAATACAATTAAAGCACTCAAAATACATTCAAATTCAAAATAGTCATTATTTATGTGTATATATATATATTCATATTTACATTGCTTACACATATGACAATCATGCATACAAAAGCGTGTGTCCACATAACTAGAACATCCCAAGTTTGTCGGATGCCCTTCTGCAACTTTCCACGCCCCACTGTAGCCACTCCCGCAGGTAGCGGCAGCACATGGCGACCTTGGCAGACTCATTCCTTCAGGCGAGGTGCAACGGGAATCAGTTTGGCTCAGTGTTGCTCAATGATTCTACCAGAAATAGACAACATACACGCATCTTCAGCCGCAGATTGTTATGTCTCAATTAGTTACTAACCATGGTTGAAGGGTTGCAAGCTTCCTTATAGGGTGCAATTACACATGGTGATATCCCACTTATAACGTTAGATTTCTCTAGAGAAGAAAAGAAGACCAGAGCAGTGCGGCTGTTTCGTGCAGGATCTTGAGGATTTGGAAGAGCCAGATCCCGAAGCAGATGAGTCGGGCGCTTGAACACCACATTTGAGGGTCGCCATGAATTGACGACACCAGATTCCTATACAAAGTTTGGCAACGCATCAGTTTGTACTTCCATGGGTTTTCAGTTGGAAACCTCTTGGAGAGCCTGGTCGATTGCTTGGTTGAGAGGGCCTTGGATCCCTGACAGCTGGTCTGGTGCAGAGGGAGCGATTCGGAGTCAAGGGTATGCAGTATTAGCCCTTTGTGGGGTGACCAGGAGCTACAAGGAGTGGTGTAACCAAATTTTGTTTCAAGCTTTAATCGAGACTACCTCTCAAAAAAGATAATGTCATGAGACGGTGATCTTTCAGTGAAGGTTTGATCTAGAATCTAGAACTAATAAGCAGTACACTGTTTCCCAAGTGGGTGTTTCTTAAAATAGGTGTACCTCCAAATCATCCACAATTAACTTTGTATAGTGAGAAACCAACCATTCTTGGGACCCCCATTTTCAGAAACCACCATGTAGTTGGTAGATCCCCTAGCCTATCATTCTTGCTTACAATCCCCAATTATTGACCATTATAATTCCCTATTAGCAACCTGGAAACCATGACATCTTACCCCCAGCATCTTACCACACGTTGCTAGCCTTGTTGCGTGCCTTCTTTCGTCACAAGGCCTGCAGCCAAGAAGGTGCGGTTCTCCGCTCCTCATGCATAGCAACCCGAATCGAGACCTGGATTTCTCTGACTTGAAAACGACTGGAACTTCATTGGTTTCTTGAATCTACAGGGATTCGATTGCCACAAAGGCGCGTAATTTTCTCCTCCAGAGGCCCTTCCCTCAAAACTGAATGCAACTCCACTCCTTGTCGCTGGAGCTGTGGAACTGTTCCGACCGAGCTGGCATGGCTGACTCTGAAAACTGGTCGCCCTTGGGGTACGCATGAAAACGGGAGGCGAAGAAGGGAAAGAAAGCTTTGCCAGTTGAGAAGGACCTGAGCACTGCATCTTGGCAGAATTTGAGTTGATGTTTTGTCTCGAGTGGATGGACTTGGTTTTGTCTCAGCTTTGGACTTAGGCAGCTGAAATTTGATGGAAACACAATCAAGCAGCGTGGAAACTGATCACTGCAGTGCCACGGATTGCGCTGAGGCTGCCCTGGTGGACGATGAAGAGGAAGATGAGATTCCTGATGCGATTCAGGTGCTGGGGGTTTGTGCAGGGTCAACTTAGTGGTTGCTTGGTTGCTTGGTTGCTTGTTTGCTTGGTTGGTTGGTTGGTAGGTAGGTTGGTAGGTTTTGCTTCCGCCCACGTCACCTTTGGGATTGTCAATTGCCAACATCTGGAATCATCTCGGTGCATTCCGAAGATCGAATGATTGGGCAAATGGTAATGCCAATCAGCAGCGCTCGGGATATAAGAGATCATGACGTGTGTCGGGGGGGTGTATATCATGAAAGGTTGAAGGCATGATCAAACTGGAAAATGCCCTGACCCTGCTTCCCTCCTCGGCCTTCCAGGTGTTTATGAATAATGAAAAGAGCGGTAGCCGGGCCCTTGGACATGGTTGAAGAAGCTGTGGGAGGGAGCCTCGTCCTGCTGATTTGGATTGGTCGCTTGGAATGGTGAAAATCTTATGAGGATCATCACTAATCACTAAGTTTGCCAAGATTGGAAAGGTATTGCCAAGATTCCAAGTTTGTCTGACTCACCCCGCGACACCATCAGAATGCAACAAAATCTTAAATCTTTATCTTTTGAAATAGTGACAGAGTGGTTGCTAGTTGAAATTTGGACAGAACAAGCTGAAGCGCTGCACTGGCCATCTGTCAGGTTCCAGTGTCTCTGAGATGTTGAAAAACGACGAGTTTCAGAAGCTGATGGATGAGGCATTGCTGGGAAGCAACATTGGGCAGCATGCAGAGACGTTTCAACAACAAACACGAGGGTGATCATGCTCGCAATGAAAGCTGGGAGGTGTAGTGAAAAAGGAGCGGAATGTACAAAAGACACTGCAACAGAAATGTTGCCAACACATCCCAACACCATCTTGGTTGTATGACTAGCAGCAGATGGCATTTTGGGAGACAGACCAATGTGTAAAGGAAACAACAACAGTTCCTGGCCCAAAAAACACCACTTGCAGTACATACTGGTACGATTGGGGAGGATAGTACCAGGTGTTGGTGCCAGATTTTCGCCATGTTTCCTCAATTGACGATGTACAGTCCAATGTCTCCCAAGAGCTTTGGAGAATATCTTAAAGACGGGTTCTACATCAGCACACTGTGAGTTGTAACACCCTGCATTTGCCCACTGTGAGTTGCAACCCCCCGATGACAGCAAGCCAGCTGCAACGCTTCGAAAGCTTCGCAGCCTGCCCGCTGCAGATGCCCAGCTTCAGGTGCGCGAGCGAAAAGATGAACAGCCCGCCTTGGAGTTGGGTGCGCCGAGCAGCTGGGGGGTGGAAAACTTCCAGTGCTGGGCCATGTGATGGGAGAGATCCCAGATGTTCAGAGCACAGCACTTTGGTCACCACCGTTGATAGGTCATTTGAGTTGGGACATGGTTTAAGAGGATCAGTAGCTAAGAGCCCTTCTTGCAGTTGATAAAGCCTCCTGCTAACCACATTTTGTTTTGATTTTGAAATCGTTTTAACTAAAAGCAATGAAGCAATATTAAACTAGTTTAATCAAGCCATATTAACTAGCCCGCAATATTAACTAACGAGCCTATTAAACAGTGCAGTTAAACTCAGTCTTCGGGTTAGAAACTCACCAAGCTGCTCTCCAGCCTGGAGATGCCAGGAGGGCCAGGCTCAAAATCGCTTCCATGATGGCCACACGTCTTTTTTTGTTGTGCAGATGTATACATGTACATTTCCATGTACATTTCCATACATACAGACTGACATCTGTCCATCCATCCATACATGCATGCATGCATACATACATGCATACATTCATCCTTTCATGCATACATACAAATATAAACAGGGTACAAAGATACACATGTATCAGAAAATATGAATGTGTATACATAAGCACACATATATCTGAATATATGCGTGTTGTGCCCAATTTTTGACATAGCTTCTAAGACTCAGAATGAGCGCATATGTGTGGGAAATTTTGCAGAAACAGCTGGACATCCCTACCCAGAGAACCAATAGATTTTTGTTTTGTATGAATAGCTCTGACTATCCATCAACGAATAATCAACGCTTTCCGTCAGTATCAAATGCGTATGTGTGTGTACGGTACAAAAAACATGTCAGTCCATGTAAATTGAAAAGTTGCTATTTATTTTCACGTGTATGGACGTGTATGTCTATCACTGTACATAGATGTAAGTGTATTCGCAAATGTATTCCACAACGCATAAAGCCCGTAACTCAACACATTCGCACAAAATGGCTATCTTAATACAAATCATGTCAGACCCCCAAAAGAGAGGTCAGACACATTCGGAACTCTCGCAATGACCAGGCAAACAGCTCAGCGAGGAGGACACTGAGTATCCGCTGATTACCCGTGCCTTGCTACAGCGATATCAAAACAGGGACCGCTTGTGATTGGAGCAGATGGGCTGGTGATCAAATTCCATTGATTTGGGGATGACTTGGAGGGTTCCTATCTTAAGACTCTCTCAGAGGATTGGGCAGTGGCAAAACATGATCCTTTCTTTCCGGCAAGACTAGGAATGTGCGTGCTCAGAACCCTGAGGTTGCAAAGATCCTTGCACCCTTTTCTGGAGCCAAAGCAGTTGAAACCTGGGTCCCCTTCAACTTCAAGCACCATCATCCAGAGACATCAGCAACAAAAATGCGAGTTTAAATGGACCTTGGATACCCCATTATTGAACAAGAACCAACAGGATAATTAGGGTACCAATACTACATGGACAACTGCCAGTGCCAGTCTGTGGCAGCTGCGATGCCTGCAGTTCTGAGGCTGTAACTCTCTGGTCAGGGAGATTGATGACGAGATGATGAACATCCACCGTTTCGCAGGGCCCACAGTAGTCAGGATCAGCCCTGACTGGTGATACAGAAGCTACTCAGTACACAAGCCATACTTATCTTCAGGCAGGCGTCAATTTTCCACATGGCAGGATTGAGGTTCGGAGGATTGATGGCCCATTTGCAAAATCTCACAGCAAGTGGTGCAGCTGCAGCATTCCAGTTGTGTCTGCTTGGCATGCGCTGCCCCCTGAGGTCCGAGATATTTACTCCAAGAAGTTCCCAGAGTGCCTCGGAGAAGAGTCACAAATTCTTACATTCTGCATTAGCAGGTTGCGTTTGACTTTACGCATTCACGCGTAGCAGGTTGCGATTCTGTATTTTTCCTTTCACTTTTTTTGCATTGCCACCGCTTCAAACATGATCAATGGATAGTTTACCACTCTGACTTTTTTGATGAGTCCTTTCCAACCTCTTTTTCCTATGCAAGCGCCTTTTTTTGAGTGGAGAGCCCTTTGCAAGTTGCAGAAGATCACGGAAAGGTTATTTTCGCCCACATTGTATACTACTCACTGAGGGTGTTTCGGAGGCCAGGATCTCTTCTTTTCTTGCAAGGTGGTACCCATTGCAAACAAGTTGGTTTGGTACCCATCTAACTTCAGTCATATCAGTCATATCTACGATAAGTGTCACTGGCCCTAGTTACCTGAGACTCTCCAGCGGCTCAGGTTGGAGTCCATCGTGACCAGCCCTTTGGATTACTTGCAGGTGGTTCAACGAATTGGTAATACCAAGGTGCGACCACCAAGCCAAGGGCGCAGGTGTGACCCAAGCTGAGTTGGTTCCCCACTTGTTTGGTGAAACAAACGCGGGGGCCCTACCATAGGTATAGCAGCTGAAATGACCATTCTTGGCACGGAAACTGCTGTGCTTAGCCGCACCTCCCTCAGCTGATTGGTGGCGATGGATTCGGCGATCGCCAGCGGGGTTGCTGGATTCACCTGTGTCAACCAGAAAGATCAAAGAAGTCCAGGATAAAAGCCGACAACACAACAGCTTTTGAGTTCTTTCGTCCCCTCTGTTGGTGTTTCAAAAGGGCGCTTTCTTTGGTTTTGAATTCCATGGTGGAAGGGATACAGGGATAGCGATTCGTGGTGAAGTTCCCAGCGGATCATAGGCGCAGGCTGTGTGGCACAGCAGGGCTTTGCGGCACAGGATCTCACCACCATCGATTTCTCAGATATCCTGCCGAACACTGCGGTCATGGCCATCACGGTGCCCTGGTGATCACCCGAAGGGAGCTACATGGGTTGGCACGGGGTACAAGATTGGCTGATTGAGAATGCCGCATGTCGCACTCGTTGGCAGTGGTTACACCAATTTTGGATCGGCTTGTATCCAGGAAATTCCTAGTTGGATGAATGCTGGCTGAAGTGGGGTGCTGGGCTAGGGTGAACATGTCGAAAACAGAGTCGAGACTGAGGCTGAATGGAAAACAGGTCAAAGTCATTACATGTGCAGCGAATTAGTCTCCCACGATGATCCCCTTGATATTGTCTAAGCTCAATATGCAGCTGTTCTTCACGGTGGGGTATGCCTTTTCATGGCTTTTAGTGTTACATGTGTTCCATACAGACTTGTGCCGCGCACAGAACTGAGCTGCGCCAAAATCCTCGTTGAGTGGTTATTGGTTGATTAGATTGTAGAGGCTTGTGAGCACTGTATATTGGAGCCAGGTGTCAGAAGCATACACATAGACATATACATATACATATACAGCTAGATACATAATATGTGTAACATACAAAATCTACATCTATCATGCATATATATATATATATAGAAATACAAAGTACATACAGACATGTATCTATATTTACCCTTGGATCATATTGATGAGCATCATGAGAGTTGCAGCATTGCTGTTCCTTGCATTTTGTTTGGATCCTCGTTTGGTGCCTGTTTGATGGGTCCATATCAGTGGATAGGTCCGTGCGGATAGAACTTTCCTGCACTAGTTGATGTTGAGAATTTCTTCAACAGTGCCAAGTTGATACTCAAGTTACCACTGAGGGTTCCAGGAACTTCCTTGGTTGTTTCATTTGGTTGATTGGTTGGTTGCTTGGTTGCTTGGTTGCTTGATATTCAGCACTCCAAGTTGTTCAGCGAGGTAACGGCCTCCATGACAGCAGGGACCCAACTTCCAAGGACAGCGAGGGGCACAGGGGTGGGACGTCGGTCAACGGCGCCATAGATATCACTGGAAAAGTAACGGCGTGCATGTGGATCGATGGATAGATGGACTGGGGTTGAGCCAGCCCTGTCTACCCGTTCATTCTTTCGACCAGCGATCCATCTATCCATTTAGGCATGCTTGCAGCTACCCCTGTATTTTGTGATCACTGTTGTGTTCAGGTCTGCTGTCCATGTTGTCAACACCGGGCTTTTACAGTCCCATAAGCTGTCATTGGCTACTCTCAATTGCCAGCCTCATAGTAAAACCAGGGGCTCAGTGATGGTTGGAGTAGAGTTTTTTCCCAGGTTGGTGGTTTTGAGAATATGTTATATATTTTCCCCAGTATCAACAAATGGTTGATTGGTCGTGATATTTTTCATAGATTGCAAACCACCAACCAGTCCCTGTGGTTGGTGTTTTTTGATCACCCAAGATGATAACAGAACCAACCCATACTTTCACCATGGATTGTTTATGTACCAGTACAGTTGAGTTTTGAGGATTATGTTCTGCTTGATAACCAACGACCATAGATTGATTTTGAAGATAGCACCTTTCGAGTTGCTGGGAACTGGGACCCACCTTGTGGCCGGCCTTGTGGCCCTTACTTGACGTCCCCCAATGTTCATGATTTTTCCGTCCTTAGATCTGGGAGAATGATGAGAAAAACATGGTACCTCTCTTCAGACTTGGAGTTGCATCGTTCACATGCCAGAATCGCTTCCTTTCAAAATCGTTGGTTCCTACATTTGATGGGCGATACATGGTTAAGCAACCATGACATATGAACACAACGATTGGCCAATTGTTCATCAACTTGATCGACAATTTGTTGATCGAACCAGCAGTGGTTTGCTAAAGTCATCCCATCATCAGCGACCAGCATCCACCACCAGAACACATTTTCTTTCCAGCAGATGGTATATTATGGTATACCTCCCGTACCTACCACACTGCGGTTATACCTCTGGGGGACTATGTCAGCAACCCTACTGGTTTACCAAACCTTACTGGGTGCCACACCTTCCATGTCAGCACACGATCCCCGCAGGCAGGAGCTGGACAAGATGCTGGTGGGCTGTGACACTTTGGCTGAACATTGGGCCACGACCGGAAACCCTCGACGCATGGTGAAGTAACCATCTGAGGGGTTGGTATAGAACTAGACCCAGGCTAGACAGTTGATGACTGCCCTGGATAGTAGATGATCATAGTGGTTTTAGCGATCTGAGCTTTTGGAACGCGGTTGGAGCTGTTCCCAACACGAAACTATCACTAATCATGGCACCTGTGGCTGCCTGGGCTTGACTTAAGGATGAAGCATTCTTGCTGAACGACTGCAAGCGAGATGTCCTTCTGTACTTAGAAAGTCGAATGTCAGAACCTCAGAAACGGGAGCCACTGGGGTTGAGACGTAAGCGTGGAATGCTGGAATGAATCCCAGAATGCTGTTCAGTATCTTGGAGCCCCAGAGATGCAACGGCAAGACGAAAGAAGAATGCTGTTCAGTACAGTTGTCAAAAGACTATACTATGCTTTTGACCGCATGGCTGCTTGTTATTCAACAACAACAGTTATCAAAACAATCATCATCATCATCATCATCATCATCATCATCATCATCATCATCATCATCATGTTGTCCCAATGCTTTCGCACAGTCTTGACAGATCTTGGTATCCTCACACAGCGAGGTGGAGGTGAAATCTGCTATCGCTACAACAGATTCTGAGGACCCTCCCAAAGCCCATTTGTTCAGTTCCAGATTTATTCACAGATCGGTCAGTCCATGATATCCGTAAAAGACCGGCTCCATGTGTGCAGAGTCCCAAGTGCATCTGACTTGATTACTGTTATTAAATGGGCTGGTTTCATTTTTTGAAAAACTGCTACTCCCCCGCAACGCATGGAACTAGTCAGTCAAGGTGGCTTGGAAGCTGCTAGACGTGCATAAATCTGTTGTAGGCGCATGTATTTGTGCACATATCGTTATTAGCCATTGTTAGCCAGTATCATTGATCTTGATATTATCATTTATTCTTATTGATTGTTTTCCTTCTCCATTGTTATCAACCATTCTTATTATTAATTAGTCACTATCATTAATCATTATCATTGGCCAACCAAACACTGACTTTTCCTGGGATGCTTTTCGCCATCAGAGCCCGAGACCAAAAAGATATCTGGTGTATGGTCTGATCATACATCCCACTGTGGCACACCTGTCACGAAGCCAGAATGGTTGAGATGTTGGGGACACTGACCTGACCTTAGTTTGTTTTTCTGTATTGATGTACATGATGGGCAGTATCACAGAGACACTGGATTGAAATTGGAAATTGAGAAGACGTTTCAGGGATACAGTCCCCTGGCAATTTGATGCCCACATGGTACTGACTCCATCTTAGTGGTGTCTGGAAAAGCTCAAGGGCTGTGAATGGGAAATTGTGGACATGGTCATTTTCCATGATCTCTTAGACATGAAAAAGGGAACATCCCTCATCCCACCAGAAGCGTGAAGAGCGCACTTTCCTGGTGTAGTAGATGAGTGTTTTGGTTATCCATATGCAACTCTCCCTCTCTCTCACTCTCTCTATCTCTTTCAAAAAATATTTGATATATATATATATATATATATATATTCATATAGATACACATATAGATAATGCATTCATCCAGACAATTCTTGGTACATGTTCGCCCGAGCCTTAGGGTTTGCCCCGCATGGGTCTGAGAACATTTCCCAACGCTCAAATTCCTGCACAGGGTCATTGTTTTTTGACTTCTGAGTTATCAAACCCTAAACCTCAAACCCTAAAACCCTAAAACCAAAACCCTAAAACCCTAAAACCAAAACCCTAAAAGCCTAAAACCCTTAAACCAAAACCCTAAAACCCTAAACCATAAATCACTGCGTATAGCCAGTGTTTTCGCATCTTGTCCAAGCCATCTCGACCTTGTACAACATGCTCCATTGCAGTGGCGCTTTATGTGGTGGGGCGAACGTTAAGGCTGGAGGGTACATGTTTTATTGACCTGTGTTTGTTGATTTTTAGCTATACCCATGTTGTGACTCAAAATTATCAACCCCACATTGGCTGGTTTGCCATTCACAATCATCATTTTGGGCTTCGTTGCTGCATTCTTGAACCATGACCATTTTGCGGTTTCGGGCTTTTCAAGGTGATCCCCCGAGAAAAAGAGAGTAGGACACTGTGAGAGTCTGAACAACATATGGTCAACAAGCCCAAGTATGTATTTATATGTGTGTTTTTTAGATAAATAAATGAATAAATGAATGAATACGTAGATAAATAAGTAAATTAATATATATATATATATCTCCACGACTATTCATGATGATTCATACTTATTCACCCTTATTCATGATTGTTCATGTATTCAGGGTGCTCATTAAGCCTGGCAAAGAAAGGGCAGCCACTGTTGGTTACGACCCCAGCTACTGTTGGGGTCACCTCAGCTGTAGCTTTGCGGTACGCGCTGTGACGGTGAGGTCCGGACTGGCGCCGAACCTGTCGGCCTTGTTGGGTGCAGCTTTGGCAGTGGGGAGCACTCAGCCAGCAGAGGTGACGCACGCTCCACTGCCGAATGATTGATTACTGTTTGGTTAATCTAATGGTTGGTTGGTTAAACCAATGGTTGGTTAATGTCTAGTTTTCTCAGGCTTTTCTCCTTGATGATCAATCACCTCCTCCATCAATCAGTGTATGCATACCGGTGTTACCGCTTCATTTTGACATCATTTCACCACGATTTTTGGGTGGTATGGGTATAGGCTTTTTCAATCAACATGAATTACCAATGATTTTCGATCTTTAGGCATCGTTAACCATCGCTAAGTGGTTGCCATTACTCAAGGCAATCCACGGACAAACCATGACGAACCACCAGAGATTCATGTATACTGTATACGTGCATCTACAGACACACCTCTCTCTCCCTCTATACATATATATATATATATAGTGTATAGATACAAATGTAAAAAGATATATGTATATGTATATGCATCATACACACATACCCATCTGTTTATGTACTGTGTATATATACATATATGTGTTTTTTGGTGGAGCACATCTTTCGAGTTGCAAGGCCAAACTGATTACTGCAGCTGGTGGCCTGCTGAACTTGGTCCGGGCACCTTGCCGGTTTCCTTGGGGTGCCACGGGGATCAACCAGTCACGACATGGGGATCAACTGGTCGTCACTCCAGGTGTTCTACTAGTGATGGTCAGTAAGGGTTAGTCACTAAACTAGTGATCTACTGCTTTATAGGACCATGATCCCAATCTGATTGATCAACGTCCCGTTTCGTTTCTTGGTGCATGATCTGACGATCTTTCATATCGCGAGCTGTTTGAGACAGGTTCCGCACGTGCAAAGAGGTTTGCAATTTACACGACTAGGCTGTGAGCTTGTTGGGAATTGCAAGGAGCTGTTCTCGAAAGTTCAACAGCTGAAAAGATGTCCGCCATGGCCAGAACATGTCACAACCAAATGAATTGCCAGGTGCCCCAACAAATTCTTCACATGTTCATGGTCTTGACCCCTAGCCCTGCAGGCATGGCTTTAGCCAATATCCATTATCCAAATTGATGGGTCTCCAACACAAACGTCAGAAACATTCATACTTTGCATCCACAAGGAGTAACTTACCGTGTGGCATAAATGATGTTTAGTGGCAGCTGAAGCCTGTTTTTTAGATGACTTAGTACCCATGGCTTTGGAGGCCGGCCCCAAGAGATGTTTGAAATCTGAGCCACAATTGAAACACCTCGGGTTTTGATTCATGAGTTATTTCCTTTATGAGGACCTTCAAATCGTTGATTTCCGGCTTTAAATCATTCGGCTTTGACATCATTCGACCAAAGCGAATGATTTCAAGAACTTCCTGTATTTGTGGACAAGATATGAAAAGGCCGCTTAAGCTGTTCCCAACAGGCAATTGCCAGCACTGTTGATCAAGTCTTCGACCAGAAGCGAATCATTTTCCTTTTGTGACATGTTTTGGACTGAAGGCACGCATGCCAGCGCAAAACATCATCCTGGTTGGCTCGCAAAAGAAGTCGCTTTTAGGCCAGTAGCTGCGTTGGGCTGCTGGAGTTGTGACGGAGACGACGAACTCGATGGCATCAGTGTTTAGAAGCCTGGATCCCAAAATGGTTTTCTGAACGAAAAATGGACGGTTCCTCCTTTGGGCATGGTTTGGGGGCACTGCTGATGGACAACCCTGCGTAGAGAAGCAATAAATCCACCTTTTGATTCATGGCGGATTGGGTACAACCAATGCCCAATGGATGGTGGGGTATGAACGTGCTAGGAATTTTCATTCCTATTGACTAGCATCCTCCAACATCTCTGTGTCTGGGGTTTCGCCATTTTCGAACTCAGATGAGCAAGCCATCTTCGAACTCAGATGAGCAACAATGAAACTGTAGTACCATGAACATCAATGAAAACCATAGTTTGATTCGGAGGGTTGAAGGCTGGCCTGGAAACCGTCTCCTGTTGGGTCATCTTTCCATAGCTGGCAGGCATGGGCTCAGGAGCATACAGCACACAAGGAATCATCTTTCTGCCCGGGGACCCTGATGGCCGTGAGAGTCCATAGTGTGTGGCTGTGTCCTGAGCCTGCTGTAGAATTCGATGTCCTTGGATTAGATGAAATTGACGAACTGGAAGAAGATAAAGAAAAGGAGGAAGAAGCAACTGATGAAAGAGGAGGGTTGAGTTGCGCATGATGGCAGCGATGACGACGTTCCTGTTGTTCTCCGCAAGAATGAATGGTGGAGGCTCTGCAGGAATTACTTTTGATTCTAGTCTTAAGAAAGTTTGCGGCAGTCTTCCTTCCTAGGCTATTGCCCCCTCATTTGTTTGGGGACGTTGTATGTTTCCACCTCACTCAGCCCATGGCATCAAGCAGTTTTTTTCTGGAGGCAAACAATTGAACGTTTCATCATCCTACAATCCTACAGAATTAGCTGGTCTATCAGGACTAAGCACATACGAGCATTGCTGGGACAGTACCACTCCAAACTCCTCCGCAAGTAGACAAAACTTTAAGATGATGGAACTGACGTCGCCCCACCGGGCTTCTCGACTGACGAGCCAGTGATGGTAGGCCACACTCAACTGATTTGTCAGAATCACAGTCTAGGCTGCTGTTAATAGGAAGGCATGATCGTAGGTCGAAATGATCATCCATTTATCTGTGCATGAAGAAACTTGACCACTTCGGTTCTTTGCTTGGTGCCCAGTAACTTTGCACCACAAGGCGTTGTCCGTTAACATTTGTGGTTTCGCGTACAAATCATCATCATCATTTCTGGTAGGTTGGGGGTACCTTCATTGGACGTTGTTCTTGTTGTTCCCGTTGTTGTTGTTGTTGTTGTTGTTGTTGTTGTTGTTGTTGTTGTTGTTGTCGTTGTTCTTCTTCTTCTTCTTCTTCTCCCTCTTCTTTTTGCTGTTGTTGTCGTTGTCCTTGTCCTTGTCGTTGTCGTTGTGGTTGCGGTTGTCGTTCTGGTTGCGGTTGTCGTTGTGGCTGCGGTCGTCGTTGTGGTTGTCACTTGTATTCCCATGTCCTGACGGCCTCCTGAGGAGTGACCTGATTGTGAGTACGCCCATGGAGTTCCGCAACCGAGCGGTAGGGGCCCAGTCACCGACCGGTCCTATAAGATGGGGGGCTCATGGTCATCTTCATGGAAGCACCAGGAGGCTACAGCACATCAAACGTTGGGATTCATGTAAGGAAAATAAGGGCGAGAAAGTCATGGAGATTTTAGTTTTGAATGGTGGGGATGTGACTCTTGATCAACCATGAGGATGTAAAATGGGGCGAATCCCGTTCAGAGATGGCCAGTGGCTTAAGCTGAAGCCCAACTGCGCTGTGGGCTTTGGACTGATGGATGTGTGCGTTTTCAAGCTGCAGAACCAGGGGCCAACTGGTATGACCAGGCTATAGGTGTGACCTTCTCATTCTGAGTGGCCAAGCCTGAGCACGTCCATGAGTTTTGGGTCTCAATTAATGGTTGTATCGTTGTACCCGAAACACTGCAGGTGCATCTCTGATAGGACTGCCATTGCGTGAGAAGTTTCCCATTAAGCCCTGATGATGTATGTGCCTGAAGAACCTTGGCTTAATCGAGAGGTGCTTCCATCGGACACCACCAGCAGAATTGATATCCCCAGTTGCCAAACTCCGTAGTTCATCATTTTTCATCATTTTTCATCATTTTTCCGCGATTCATTTGCAGTCTGGGAATACCATCGACCAACAGAACTGAGCCCAAACAGCTGGCCAATTTACCGGTGACCAAGGTGAAGCTCGTGGCAGGCAAATGTGGCCTTGCAGCACGTGCCATGCTGAGTCCATCTTGGAAGTCTTTGACCGGTCAGGACTCAGCCTTGGTGATGGCTGTTTGCTTCGGCATTGGTTGTCAAGACTGTTCGGGTCAGCCAATCAGTTGGGTGGTAATGTCAAGGTGGCCCCCGGGTGCCATTCTGATGTGGGATCGTTTGTGGTCATCTCGGAAATTCATTCGTTGTGTTAGTATGTGTACTTTTTTTCTGTCCATTCGATGCTTCTTTCTCCTTCTTTGGTCTGGTCTTTCCCGCGACAGTTCCTGCTTCTCGCCTTTCTCCCTCTCTCCCTCTTTGGTCTGGAATTTCCCACGACATTTCCGGCTTCTCTGCCATTCACAAACAACACATTTGCCTCCGCAATTCTTTTTCTTTTGCAAACAACACGAGGCGTCGACTCTTTCCACGAGTCGCCACTCGGACAGGTAGGTTGGGATGCCCAGTGCAGATGCTGCCAAATTTGCGCTGTATCAGCTGCCCCTCCTGACACTAGCCAATGACCAGGAAATTTTCACCGTGGTTTCTTCAAAAAAAGGAGACCCTAAAAATGGTCGGTTCATTACTATAAATGGTTGATATTAGATTCGATGAGTAATTGGGGGGTACCACTATTTTGAGAAAAACTTTCAAGGGGAACCCACCAGTATATGTATATATATATATATTTCTATTTATATATAAGATGTACACAAATGGAAAACTCCCATTGAATGTCAGAGATGATCCAACTGCAGCTTTGGAGCAGCAAGGTACGCAGCTGCGAGAGAAGATCCTGCAGTCTTTGGCAAAGGCTCAAGAGCCCGGGCACCTGGCCGTGCCGCTCAGAGGAGCCAATGACGTGGCAAGGGTTCAGCCCATCTCAGGGACCCTTAGCGACCCGCTGATGATGCACCCAAGCTGAAGAAGTTTCATCTGGCGGTGCCAAACTGCACCAGCTGAACAGCGAGATCTGCACGTGTACTCAGCTTTGGGGGAAGTTTTCATCATAGGGGGCAGTAACTAGAATACTCCCCGAAAATGGTGCTTTCCAGCCCACGAAATGTTTTATGGTTGCTGTTGTGATCAGTTATCTTCAAAGAGTAATTGGGTGCCCCCCGGCAATGGACTTCTGCGACTTTGTTGTGCATTCCTATACCTGAGTCTGTGGTACAGGATGAACATACATAGGACATGGGTCTGTATATTATAACCAGGCATACTTGCACATGTATTTGCACGTGTATACATATATACATATATATATATGTGTAGATACACATGTAAATATACATATGCAGTTTGCAAAGCAACAATTCTTGGACTTTGCGATCAGTAGTGCCGGCACCCAGAAGAATATAGAAGAATGAGCTCCAAACGCAGGGGCTTGCTCATCACCAAAAAAGCATATCATTTCTGGAATGACCTTTCTGGGTTCCTCGTTTTGATTCCTTCCTTGTGTCTTGGTTTTAATTACTTTCGAACTTGATTTTTTTATTCCCTGATTTTAATTGCTGGGTTTATTGTTCCTGTTTTTCTTTTTTATCAGTCAAAATATTCAAAACATTCAAAACATTCAAAAAACCAATTCAAATCATTTTTTTGTGAAGCATGGCATGAGTTTATTTTTGGATTCAAAGCATGACAAGCCGAGCACCGTCCTCTCCAGGCCCCCGCCGGCGAAGCAGAAGAAGACCCTGCCACCGCCGGAGGATAAGCCGCGAGCCAAGCGAGGCGGCAAGAGGCGAGGCAGCGAGAGGAAGTCATGAAGAACCCACCAAATAATGAGGGATTGTAAAGGCTTTTAACCTGGAATAAGGGGATTATAATGGATTATATAATGGAATATATAATGGATGATAGTGGATTATAATGGATTGTAATGGATTATAGCCAAATCATCAAGTTTATTCATCATTTATAAGATTATAAGGAAGAATAGTAGGGGATGTACCAACCATATGGTGGTTTCTCACAATAAGAGACCCCCCAAAAGTGATTGGTCCAGGTTCATTAATCAACAATGGTTTTTTCAAAAAAATGATAGTGGGATTTATTGTAACCCCCCAAATCATCTAATGTTGACCATCTATTACTAAACCAACCACTTTTTGGGTCCCCTATTTTGACAAACCTCCAAATGATTTTGATCTATGAAGAAATGCATGGAAATACATCAAGCAATGAAGAGATTTGAAATATCAACCAGGTAAAGGAAACTCTGTAGCCAAGGGTCGGGGAATAGAAGCATCACAGATGAATCCCCGCCGATTTGGGTATGGTGCTTATCTCTGAATTTACGTTTCAGGACAGGAGCATAAGAATGAGAAGATGAGACCATTGTACCCAGCACAAGGCACCTTTTAACCTTTTGTGATCATTTTTCTGGGCCCAGATAAAAGAAAGGAATTCCAGAAATAGGAGCGAGCGGATAGCATATCCCCAGATGGACAAGTGAAGATTGCACTATTCTATGATATTTTTTTTTAGGGTACTAGGGGTATTGCTGTGCACATGATGAATTTGTTCTTGCATTGTAGATCTCTGCATTGGTAGTCTTTTCTACTGCATATTGGAAGGGGGACAAGCTATCCTGGTTGCAGTGCCAGATGATGGAAGTGGCGGCTTGCCGGAGGGTCAACAAAACCATGTATTTGCTCCTTTTGGATCACTCAGTGTGCTGTCTTTAGTATCCTGACCAAAATAGACTTCAAAGGTTCATAACCATTCCAACCAGTATAAACAGGAGCAGCTCATGGACAACATGAGATCTTACCTTGTCAGCTGTTGCTGCCCCGTTCTGCCATGGCCATGTCGCTGTGGTCGTTTTTGCTGGCCGCTGTTGTGCCGCTGGCGGCAGCCAAATGCAGCCATGTAGTTGTCGGTGGAGGACCAGGGGGAGCGACTTGGCTCGAAATGGTGGATCGCAAAACTTGAAGCTCTCACGGCACTGGACCAACAGAACTGTTTACCAAACAGAGGCAACAATCAAGATAGTGGGTAAACAATTGTTTACCAAACAGATGCTAAACATGATTGGTAACAGATACAAAACTGTTTACCACGTTGAATCGTGGTGATGCAACGCACTGTAGGATTAAGAATCAAGCATCTCGGGAAGACCATGGCTCAAGTTTTGAGAGCAAAGTACATCACCCAAATTGGTGTTCACCAGGGCAGCCGTGGACTTGCTGACACCATGGATTGCCTAAGCGCACGCATCCCCGATGATTGTTTTTTTCAGTCAATGAATTATGGAAATGCAGTGATGCAGCAAGGACATACATGGACAAGGTATACATAGGTGTAAATATAATACGCATGTATCAATATCCATCCCTATGTGCAGATTTGTACTGGTAGATATACGTATCTACACACATTATGTATGTACATATTTATAGTGTATATAAGGTCCATAGGTTCTCGAAGCACAGAGCATAGTATTGGGAGATCGGAAAATGGAGCTCTCCTTTTAGCGAAAGGACCATTTTGAAAGGTGACTCCTGCAGCGTTCATGTCGAGTGTCACAGCGTCTTGATGAACCGAGGTGTATACTGCGTGGCGTCTGGTCACGAGTTTGCCAAATGTATCCGTGTGCCTCTTTGAAAGGCACCAACGCTTAGGCGTGACCTGAGGGCATGTGGGTGCCAGTGGGTGCAGTCGGTTGTCACGCGATTCTCAACCCATGAAATCGCACCTAACACATTTTTTGGTCGCTTGGTAGCAGTGACAACTTTATGATGTTTACGATGGTCCTGACCCTAAGCGCAAAGTGGGGAGCCAGGGTAGTTTGCAGAGGAATCCGAAGATGACCATGTGATTGGACCATTGGAGAGACACGCGAGAGGAGAACCCTTCAGCGAGTTCATAAGAGCCATGATCAAGATCCAGGTTTACTTGGGTGTTTCTCAAAAAAGGAAACCCCCAAAATGGATGGTCTTTTACTAGACAGGGTCAATATAGGATGATTTCAGTGGTACCCCTACCGCTATGTTGAGAAACCATCATTTTAGTCAGGCAGGGATTCAGGACAACGAAGAAGGATTTCTACCACAGGTGGGATTATCAGCTTCCGACAATACAGAGGAAGCACCTGCTAGATTTTGGCAATCAATTTTGGCACATATGCAACTCAGCCCACTCCACTGAACCCATTTCAACAGGAAAAACCTCTCCCCATATTTCATTTTTGACACATACACATCGACTCTTCCTCAAGCTCGGTCCTCCCAATCCGCTCCCTCCCTCTCTCTCTCTAGTAAGGACGAAAACCATTGCCTCCACAACCAGAATCTCGAATCTTATATATGTATCAATTTTGTATTTGCACCTCTAAACCCACATTTTGTTTGCCGACAATCATTAACAGCCGCGTGGAAAAGTACCTCGCGAGTGATTGGCCACGTCTCCTGTGTGTAGAAGCATTTGTTTCATGTTGAATTAGTCCGTGTTATCATTGGTGGTTGCAGCTTTCTCGTTCGTTCGTTCGTTCGTTCGTTCGTTCGTTCGTTCGTTCGTTCGTTCGTTCGTTCGTTCGTTCGTTCGTTCGTTCGTTCGTTCGTTCGTTCGTTCGTTCGTTCGTTCGTTCGTTCGTTCGTTCGTTCGTTCGTTCGTTTCGCTCGCTCGCTCGCTCGCTCGCTCGCTCGCTCGCTCGGTCGTTCGTTCGTTCGTTCGTTCGTTAGTTATTTGGCAGTGGGTCAAAACCCCGTACCCCTGGTTCCCCATCAACCAGCTTTTTGGCAGTGGGTCAAAACCCCGTACCCCTGGTTCCCCATCAACCAGCTTGTTTTCCCTATAGTTTTGTTGGTTATCATCCCCATGAAATTGGTTGGTTAACTGCTTGACCCATAGCCATATATAGCTGGTATATCCCCTATAGTCGCTAATTATCATCCCCTATCATCAACCATTATAACCAGCTCTCATTGGTTGATAGTGATCCACAGCCATTTAGCTGGTATATCCCCTTATCATCCCCTATTATTAACCATTAACCAGCTAGTTAACCATTGGTTGGTTAAGTGCTTGACCCAGCTCGCCATTGGTGCAAGCCGGTTCCAATCATTTCGCCAGGTGGTCGCATCGCTTCTATCCGCGGCTTGGGTCCCAAGAAGGCGCACGTGGACTTCGGACTTGCTGTGGCATGGCCCTGGAATGATGATGGATCAAGGATGACATCATGGATGATCATGATATGATATGATATATATATATATATATGTATGTATATATATATATATACATATATATTGATGATAGTTTATTGGCAATGGCATGCTAGTGAGGTGCTTGTTAATGACAGGGATCAGGAAAAACATGCTTTGGAAGCACGTCGACATTGCGTTGAGGGGTTCTCTTCTCCACAGGCCATGTATTGAGTTAAACTTGATTGGTTTGGCGAGTCCAAGAAGCAACAACCATTAGTTATCATCATTAACCACTACAACCAATGTAATCACTACAGCTATTACAACCATTGTAATCATTGTAAACATTACAACTATGTAACCATCATAATCATTATTAGCCATCATTAACCACTCATTCGCATGACGAATGCAGTTCGGAAAGATCGAACTTCAACACCCCCCCATGTAGCGTGGGCAGGACTTGGTGGTGGAAGCTGGTGCCTACCGTGCCTCGCCTCGCGAAGCCAGTACCCCACGAGTTCCTAGCAGAAGTCAACCAACGGGTCATGATAATCCCCGCGCAGAGACTGTTTGGGAGCACAACCGGTTAGACGAATCGTGCTCCCTTTGGAACCAAAAGGCGAACTAACCTAATGAACATTGATGCATTCCCCCGCATCCGCACCTAATTGCCCGGGGGTTGCATCACCTTCAGGTTATTCTAATTCGGGGGACCACCTATCCACACTAAACCACCAGCACAACAAATTAGTAGTCTTATTTCAAGGGTTTGACTGGGGATGATTGAGCCTCACTAACCCCCTCTCCAGTTGAAGCACCATCCATTGGTCATCCCCAAGTGGTTCACCTTTGGGTTGCACAGCTGCCGCTTTGCGACTCAGGTTTTGTGCCTGTGCCCGAATGCAACGAGTTTGGCCCTCCGGGACAACGTGTGACCAAGTGCGAGTGGACGCCCTTGACCGCGCACGTGGTGAAGGACGCGGGGACCATTGGAACTGTGCTGAGTAACTATGGACTCAAACTTTCATGGTTGGTTTATTACTATAAATGACTATTAATGGATGATTTATGGGTACCCCTATTTTGAGAAACAGCCATGTGTAGTGAGAGCTTTTATACGCTTATTCCAGCGCTATCGCGCAATTGTCGGCTCCGCTGCATTGATCGTGATAAGGGTTTGTATTTACGTAGCGATGCATGGAGTTTGGAAGATTTTGATTTGATTTGATTTGCTTTGCTTTGATTTGATTTGATTTGCTTTGCTTTGATTTGATTTTGATTTGATTTGATTTGCTTTGATTTGATTTTGATTTGATTTGATTTGCTTTGCTTTGATTTGATTTTGATTTTGATTTTGATTTGATTTGATTTGATTTGAATTTGACTTTATTTTATTGATTGGAGTGGATTTGATTTGGGATGATTTGCTTCTGATTGATTTTTTCGATGTTTGATTTTTTGTGACGTCGGTTGTGTTTTTGGGCTGATTAGATTTATATTGAATCACGCTCTATTTTTGATGTTGTGAAGTTGAATTATTTGCTTTGATTTGGTGTCATTATGGGTTTGATTTATGGTTTGAAGCATTTCGAGTCCGGACTGGAGTCCAGAGTTGATTTCCAAGCCAGCACAGCCAGCGAAAACATCGATCCAATCATGGCATTGCTGGGTTGGAACTAGTTCAATCATGCTAACATGGTAGGAACCAGCCCGACAGCGGTGGAAAACCCATGGCATTTCCATCAACAGAACCAGCTCAGCGGAGGATGCCTTGAAACTGAAGACCAAGCTCTACGATCCCTTCCCAGGTGAGGGACATTGAGGGGCCCGTGTTTCGTTCCGAGTGCGTCTCTCCATAAGCTGGAGGTACTGAGTAAACAAAGCAAACACGAAAAAAATGACCAAAAAGTGTCCAAGCCAAATGACCAAAAAATGTCCAAAAAATGACCAAACAAATATTTGAGGATTTGCAGGTTCTGGCTCCCAAGGAATCTCATAAGGGCCCTGGTTGACCGAAAGGAAATCCATGATTGGATGGATACAGGTTGAAAAAATTGAGGAGATTAGTGACTAGTTCAGGGAGGGTGGAGAGGGTGGAGTCCATCCTGATTTCTGGCCGGGACCATGTGGGGGGACGTGCCAGGCGATCACTCCAAAATGGAGAAGATCGTGGATGACCAGGGCCACAACGCAGGGTATGCCACCTTTGTTGAGACCATGGCGAAGGAAGCGATGGACCTCAAAGGTCTGCAACTCTTCTTGGGACACGAGGCGTCCGGGTAGGCAGCCAGTGGGGATGTCCTCGATGGCGACAGAGGTTGCCAGTCATTTGGGCGGTCGAGTGTGACCCACAACAGCATTTTCCTTGTCCTGTAGTGCCATGTAGCACAATCATTACAGGAGACAAGGAGTCAATGAGGGGGTTAGAGTTAGAGGAAGTCATGGCATTTGCTTCGCATTTTTTAGAGGAAATTGAGTTGTTGCCCTCCATGAGTTGCATCTGGTGATACAACCAACTATGTAAGCATGAGTTCCATTGGTTCCAACTCGTAGTTGGTTGTACATAGTTCCAACTAACTATGAGTTCCATTAGTTTTGGTATTGATTACATAGTTTGTTGTACCATATGCAGCGGGGTGGTAGCCTCGGAGGTGGTGGGCCTGCGTCGTTCTCACGACAACTCCGGGGACGTTGTGGTCTCCGTGTCCCTGGGTAGCAGGTGGGGAGCAGTTGGGGAGAGGTTGGCCTCCTGGGTTTCACCAGCATCTTTGTGGAGGGGCTACCGCACAGTGCATGGACCACTGATCTTGATTCACTCATGGCTACACATAGAGTGCATCCATCGCATATTCAGAGTCACAGGTCAAGCTACACCTCAACATTTGTAGGTGAGCATCCCAAATTCTTGATGCTTCTGACCTGCTCTTTTGAGATGTGAAGAACATGGCTTCGGGGGCTCAAAGGGACCGGTATTGACTTTTTGGCAGTTCTGTTGTCGACCTAGTGACATCTAGGGCAATCTAGGGTTTGTTGGTGGCTTGGCTTCACTGTTTCTGCAGCTCAGGAAAGGACCTAACAAGACCTTCGAGGCAGGGCTGTGATGATCCCGGAAAGACTTAGACAGTTTACTCCAAGCGAGATGATAAGAGTGAAGATCCAGGAAATATCATCACCAGTTGATGCTTATGCATGTGCATGTGCGCAGTCACTTTCTCCCAGGAAGGACTGGATCTGCAATTTAAACAGTGTTGGAAAGCTGCATCTTTGCTCGAGTTTGGTTGTGATTTCCACGGTATAATCAAGTTGAAACCGAAACTTTATGAAGTACTGGTGACGGGGCTCAATCATGGTGAACGTATTGTGGAGAACAAGGTCATCTTAATTTCAATGCGATCGTGACCTTCAGCGGGTTCCTCGATTTCCAGCCACATGCATACATTTTTCATGAGGAACGCAGGACACGCATCTTTGTTGGCAGTATCCTCCAAAAACACACGTACACTTCAATGACACCATACTGTGCGCATCGTCTAAAAACCACAAACACATAAAGGCACATATACACATGCTGCATGTGTACATGCGATCCACATATACATATCTAGACGTACTGAATCCACAGAATCATATTGTATCTACCCACTTGTGTCTGCACATTCACCTGGATTTTCTTTTGCTTTCATTTCCTACCTTTGCATTCATGACTTCTTCATGCTTTGCCTTCGATAGGGAAAAGCCTGAAAGCACCGAAGCAATCCTAAAATTATTCTACTGAGCTCTAGTAGCAAAATGCACTTCCGACATTGATTTTCCTTCGGGATTCATGGATTACCCGCCTGTTTCTGGAGGCTCACAGGAATATTGGTTGATAATGCAACCAAGTTACCCCATTCAACAACCTGGGAATATGCATGTGTCCATAAACTGAGTAACCCCTCCAATCTATGATTTCGCAGCAAAATGTGTCGGTCTTTACTTGGTGTATCACTGGATCATCATCATGATGATCATCATCATCATCATCACCATCATCACCGCCACCATCACCATCACCATCACCATCACCATCATGTCATCATCATGTCACCATCACCATCACCATCATGTCATCATCCGCATCCTCATCATCCTGATCATCCTGATCATCCTGATCATCATCGTCATCATCGTCATCATCATCATCATCATCATCCTGATCATCCTGATCATCCAGATCATCCTGATCATCATCATCATCATCATCATCATCATCATCATCATCATCACCATCATCATCATCATCATCATCATCATCATCATCATCATCATCATCATCATCATCATCATCCTGATCATCATCATCATCATCATCATCATCATCATCATCATCATCATCATCATCATCATCATGTCACCACCATCATCATCATCATCATCATCATCATCATCCTGATCATCATCATCATCATCATCATCATCATCATCATCATCATCATCATCATCATCATCATGTCACCACCATCATCATCATCATCATCATCATCATCATCATCATCATCATCATCCTGATCATCCTGATCATCATCACCATTTGTATTAGCCATCAGTCACCATTTTTCTTCAGGTGGAAGCTTCAGCTGTGTTGCTGAACATCCCTCAGATGCCCTTGCTGCGCCTGCTGCGTGCCAGCTCCCAGGCGCCGTGGGTAGGTCCAGAGGTGGTGATCCCTGACCGATCAACCAAGATCAGATGAATCCTCTATAACGAACACATGTTGATAGACTGGGTATATGATCAATATCCCACAGATGGGTTAACATCCCGTAGCTTAGGTTCATTTAGTGGGTAATGATTCTGTTCGAATTCTGATAGATTAGGCTGCGTAAGTACAACTGAATTGGGCAATAGATATCGCATGCTGGTAACATACTAATAGATTTCAAGCAACTACTTGAATAGGTGTATGATAAATGTCCCATAGATAGATAAATACCAGGGATGAGGTGAATCGAATGGGCGTGCAAATTCCACTGAATCATGGTTGCCATCCATATCAGCACGGTAATTGGATGATTTCAGCTAGTCAATATCACATACTACTCCACCATGACAAAAGTTTTTCCTCTTGGGTGGTCCACAACCCTTTCCCCTTAGACTCCTACAACAGCTGGTTCTTTCTTCTGACGGACCACGGACCACTGTTGTGAGCTTTAATAGTCTATTAATTTAAAACGGGGTGATAATTCGATCCGCCACGCAGGCCATACGAAACAGACCTGAAATCTGATCCGCGGCATTAGGATGCATTGGGGCGTGCCACCCTTGACGGGAAATAACTTTCGTCAGGTTGATGTATACATGCATTAAAGGTAATGTTGCCCTGGTGCTAGGGGCTGTGATCTCTGGTTAAGCCTCGGCATTTCCCGTTGATGACAAGCCTCCATTCACCATGAACCAATGCCGCTTGGGATAGCGGCGCCAACCTGGGCCTATGAAGCCCTTGATCAACCCAGCTGCTGGGGTTGTGCGCCTCTACGCTTGGAAGGTGTGGGACCAAGGGCAGGAACCGGGAAGAACAGCTGGAGATCTAGGGACCTTAGCAACAAAGAGATCAGCAGAGATGCTGAAATCAGTATCATTGATACATATTGATAGATTTTGATACATATGCACTGGTGATGCTTGATTTTTTCCTTTTCCTGTTCCTTGCTTCTTTCCTTCATACTTGCTCCTCTTCTTCCTTTGGGTCTCTTTTCCGTTTTATTCTTTCCTGGTTCTTGCTTTCTTTCTTTGATGCTTCCTTCTGTTCTTCCCTTCTTTCGTGTTCCCCTTCCTTTCTCTTCTTTTCTTCTTCATTACTTTCTTGCCTTTTGGCTTTCTTCCCTCTCATAGTTTCTTCCTTGCTTTCGCGCCCCCTTCCCTCTTTGCATTCTTCTTGTCTCGCTGTGTTGCTTTCTTTGGTTCCTCCTTTCTTGATTTCTCTGGTTCTTTTCCTCTTGGTTTTTCTTTTCTTATACTTCGTTTGGTTTTTGCTTCAGGTACTAATTTCTTTTTTTCTGTGTTTCCTTTCTTCTTTTATTGTTTGCTGCTTTTCTTGATTTTTTATTTCTTCATTTTCTTGACTTTTCTATCTTCCTTCCTTGGTTTGTTCCTTGCTTCCCTTCTCGTTTTCTTGCCTTCTTCGTTTTTTTTTTTCTTTCCACCTTCGAGGTGAGGGCCTCTAGATTCTGTCAGAGCTTTTATGTCCAGAGGGAGACAGAGAGAGAGGGAACACCCCCAGAGAAGACCACACAGCACAGGGAGCGTGCCACATCCTTTGGTCTTGACAGTTGCTCATCTGAAAGCTGGGTTGTTGCTCACAGTCTATCTCTTGTGGGATTCCCTGTCAGAGCCCATCCATGATGTCTGAAACATTACCTCCTCGGAGTCTTGGTCAGGTGGATGAAAAAATGGCACCGCGCGCGGATCTCTTTGCACCCAGCTCTTATGCCATCCTGAAGTTGTATGTGCATTATGAGGTGGGGCAGTTGGTGTGGAACAGCGTGGTTACACTGCTTCAGGCATGCAAGGGACCCAATCTACCACGACCGACTTCATGGTTTTCAAGAACGGAATGATTGATGTTTATATTAATTTCCCAAACTTTCCAAGGTGCAAAATTGCCAAGCAAAACTGGCAATTGTGGCGGTCTGATTCTCTTGCTGCGAAGTCATTTGTTGCAGCAAAGGGCGGTTGGTGCATGGCTGTTGGCTGTTGGGGATGCGTCCAGTTAATCAAACATAGAGCCCTGCAACAATGCTTAGATATACTGTATATATATAAATATATATACACATGTATAAAAACACGTATATACATGCACATATAAATACGATGTATGGCATGTAAAAAATCACATATGCATATGATGTGAATACATATATCATCAAATATAGACACATATGATGTTATATTTGTCGAACTACAGCAACCCAATCAGCTAACTAGTTGGCAATTTTGAACGATCTACGTTTCATTCATCCGGCATACCCCCAGTTTCCCGATGGCTATGAATCTGCCCATTCCTTGAAACGGCAGGATGCCTGGTGGAGGAACTACCTGCAGCTCACCGGGGGCGAGTTCAGCAACATGGGAGGTTTCTCTGTGCCCTGGACGGAAACAGGTGGGAAAATCGACCTTTGAACCCTGGGTTTAAACCATCAACGGCAATGATGGTAGTTGGTAAACCTGCCACTGAAAAAACAAGGCCACCAGTGGGAGAAAAAATCTAGTTATTCTAATTGAGTTTCAAGATAGAATCCACAAATTGGATCCCACCCACAACCCAATGCTTTCTGTACATGGAGTTGTTGGGTGGTTCTCGGGGAGACTCCCATGTCATTCTTTCTTTCGTTCTGTTCCAGGACAGAAGCAGGTGATCCGCAGAATCCGTTGAGAAGTGATTTAGGTTTCGGAATTCAGCGACATGGGCCATGAATGGTGAAAAATGCAAACATCAAACGTTCTTATGCCTGAGTGTCGCTGCCCTGGGTTTGTTGAGGGTGAAACTCTTCGTTACAATTTTACAGGCGAGATGAAACATCAAACACCTCAAATGGCATGATTCCTCATTTAAAATGACCAATTCTGTATTGTGAGCCCCCCAATGTGGCTCAAAACTCGGCACGCATGGTTCCCCAAACTTGGTTGGGATGTTCATGTACCCAAGGTTGGTGAAATTTGGCATCGACTCATCCCAAAACGTACACCCGTCCAAAACTAGAAGCAGTCTTATACTAATTGGTCGGCACGGCTCTGCGAAGTGAAACCATGAAACCCAGGGATCCCTTCGCTGGTCATGTTCCGATATTGGTGTTGTTTGAGTATTGTTTGTGGTTCCCAGAATTGACAGGTCCAATGCCCGAGCAGCCTCTGAGAATTCTATGGCCGAAATTCGCTTGTTCAAGTTGGTTTATTTGGTCGTGTCAGCCTTGTCATCCTGGTTTAAATCTGATGGGAAGCCTCCCTAAGTGGCCTGGCAACTTGGCTGATGGGAAGCCCCCCTAAGTGACCCAAACGTCTGAGATTGACAGCTGAAACTCCCGGCTTTCGCCGAGGCCTGGGAGGCGCCATATCAGTTCCCCCTGCCGTTGGAGGGTCGCTACTGGGATGGAGACTTCCGCTGCGACGGCGAGGATAAGGAGCGTCCCTGCCGAGGCACAGCTGGAGACTTGGAGAGGGTTGGAGGTAGAAAAAAAACCGATGGAAATCGGATGGAAATCTGATGGAAATCTGATGGAAATCTATGCAAACCGATGGAACCCATGGAAACTGGACAGAAGTGACTAATGATCGTAAAGGATGGTTGAAGATGCATGATGGTTAAGCCATCAAAGCAGCAACAAATTGGGATGGAACTGACAAGCATTGGGAGGGCCGTAGGCAGCAAACAGTTGGAAGTACTGTAGCCAGGCAACCTAGGCAGACTGGCCGATAGCTCACCAGTTTTTCTTGGGATGAAACCAGTCACAGCAGGGTCATGTGTTGCAACGACTTGGTGAAGCTGTGTCGTTCGGATCCGCAATCCTATTTCTTGCTTCTTTGCCTGGTTGCTGCAGGTTCCCCTATCCATTGAACCTTTCAAAAGGAAAATGTCCATCGTAGCGACCAACCAAGCCAGGCTTCTTGGAAGCCATCTATGGTGGCGGCGACTCCATTATTGAGTACTTCAGACCCTTCATGCTGGCAGATCGTGGCTTGGACAAACACAAATGACTAGTGTTTGCCCTCTGGCAAACTAATCTGGCAATCGAAAATCCATCGTTTATAGCGGATTTTCCGGGATTTTCGTAAAGCAATGGCTATTTTCCATTCACTGGTTAAGTCATGAGGGTCATGTAGTGAGGTGCATGATGTGCTTACCTCTGTGTTCACAAGCATTTTGACAATTTTGCAGACAGCTGAAGTTGGGGAAGTTGTTGCAGCAAGGTACCGGTGACCCCATTGTGGTCCTGGACGACAAGAAGGCATCGGGAACAGCTCGCGGGAGCTGAAGAAGAAATGGAAAGCCTACCACATACACACACTCATGTGCATATGTAGAGAATATGCCTTTGTAAAATGAAATTACAGTATAGCATGATGCAGTACAATCTAGCATATATGATAGAATATGATTCATATGCAAGTGCATACACAAAAAGTCAGTACATGTAATATACATGATGATACATATACTCAGATGTGAAGACATATGCACGCTTATGAATTTATCGACGTAAAAACAGAAGCTCTTGTACCCAGGATGTGCCATGGGACTTTTATCGTTTCCATTATATAGTTGGTTGGCTGGTTGGATGGTTGGTTGGTTGGATCCTGGGACCTCCCAGTCATGATTAAAGATTGTAAATCATCGGATCAGGTGACGAACAATCACAATCAATAGAGAACCTTGCCAAAGTTCTTTTTGAGATTGGAATTTCCAGATTTCGAAGCATTTGAAATGCCCCATTGGACGCTGGGGAGATGTGAGCAGTGCGACCTTTGTTGGTTGATGGAAAGGACCATTTGTGTATCTTGGAATCTCAAGAGAAGCAAAAATGGAACAACCCACATTGGTTGGTCCAATCACTCCACTGCGAGGAATGACCATCTGGTCCAGCTTGGCAATTGATTTTTTGAACCATCTTGGAAACGAAGGGATTCACAGCAAGCCAGATTAATTTGTTCAAGGCAAATCGAAAACAGCATTGCACCAATCCAAAAGACCAGAGGCAAACAGAACTAGATGACAAACATGAGCCGCAAAAGTGAGACATCTTAGAACAGCAACCAATTTTCGGTGATTGTAGCCAACAGATTTATGCATGCGATTTCTTTCCGTCTCCAAAATTGGTCTGTTACTGTGAAACATGGTGCCGTTCTTTGTGGTCTTTAAGCAGGAAACATTTACCTGTATTGGCATATGTGCATGACATGGAAATTTGGAGTATGCATATGTACTTTGTCAACAAACCAAACTCAAACAACTGATATGTTCATTCATGATTACTGTGATGGCAGTGACAACGACGATGATGAAGACGACAATCACGGCGACGATGGGACTCACAACGCTACTACCGTCGACGACGATGTGGCTTTCTTGTTAAGGTGAGGAAGTATTTCTATGATGCACTACGCAACGCCATCATAGCAACAATCAATAAGAAGGCCACTCGTGGTTGACACTGTGAATGTGTCTACGACAAATTTACATTTCCATTTCGCACTGATATCAGAGCACACCATCGCACTGTGGAAAAAAACACGGAGACGAATCTGAGCCTCGGACTTTGACAGGACAAGGAGTTGCTGAAGCGCATCCACCGCAGCTTAGTGGCCTTCCATGCGAAGGCTCTGCAGAAGGCCCCCGGTGTTTCAAGGGTGGCGGGCCGACGGAAGAAGCTCGTTAGGCGGCTTGAAGATGGTTCACGTGGACAAGTCATCAGAGAAGGAACCAAATGTTGGGCAGACTATGTGATTTGGTGGTTTTGTTGAGGAGACCAGTCTTAATTGAAAAGTCAACCATTTGGATATGAGGACATGCTTTCACTTGATGGGTTCGACGCAAGTCCTCGGTGGCTGTTCTTGTCAACCGGGCTTACTTGTCATGGAGTCCACAATCATGGATATCCAGCCGCAGCTATGACCATTTTCGTACGTTTCAGTAGGAAGACGTCAGTTTGGCCATTGCTTGACCCATCTATTTGACAAGCCGACTTCTGGCTTCAATCTGAGCAGTGGCACAAACCCATGATGGTTTGTTGGTTTTATCGGAATACGCGACGATTCTTGCAGGTTGTTGTCACAATCCCTAATGGGAATAGAATTTCTCACCAGAACCAATATTGTTGTCCTTGTTGTTCATTGCCGCGGAGAATGGGTTGGAGCCCAATGGTGGAACATGTCCAGCATGAGACAAAGAGCTGTCTCAACTGGACGCCAAGCCTGGAGCCAGCCACTGCGGTGAATATTCATTCCAACCAAGCTGATGATTATCCTGATTCTTTGGCTCATGGATCATGATCTTATCAAGCATCAGTTTATCAAGCATCAGCTTATCAAGCATCAGCTTATCAAGCATCAGCCTATCAAGCATCAGCTTATCAAGCATCAACTTATTGGGCGCACATTTCCTGACAAATAATGATGATTGACAGCTAATTCGAAGCATCATGATTATCAAGGTCATCACGATTAGATGTCCACCATCATTCTAAAGCCATGTCAACGACGGTTATAAACCATTCACCAGCATATCCAGATCCCGTGGTAACCATTATTAGCCAAGGATATGCACCAACATTGGGTATGAGCCATTACATTATGTATCCTTGTTGCTTACGAACCATGTCCAACCGTCATTGTCAATCACGATTAGTCAGGCTATCAGCCATCATCAACTATCATGAAGACAATCATTAACACCAGTATCTATCATAATACCACCTGTATCCCTTCCGAACAAATTATCAACAACAACTTATTGACTCAACACAATCATGAGGATCATTATAAACATCATTCTTAATAACATCATTATCATTATCATTATCATTATCATTATCGTTATCATTATCATTGTCATTGTCATTGTCATTGTCCTTGTCATTGTCATTGTCATTGTCATTGTCATTATCATTATCATTATCATTATCATTATCATTATCATTATCATTATCATTATCATTATCATTATCATTCATTGTCATTGTCATTGTCATTGTCATGATCATTATCATTGTCATTGTCATTGTCATTGTCATTATCATTCTCATTCTCATTCTCATTCTCATTATCATTATCATTATCATTATCATTGCCACAAGTAGCCATTTGTTAAGCCACCTTCTGCGCCGGCAAGTTTTTTCGGAGGCCGGCAAGTTGGAGCTGGTGAACGCCAGCCGCTGGGGGAGCGGGGGGGGGGGGTTGGTGAGGGTCGAGAATGGCTAGTACGGGTTGGAAACGACTTGTAGCGGCTGGTAATGATGGTGATAAGTAGTCGTTGAGAATGACTAGTAGGGGTGGATAAATAGTGGTTGAGAATGACTACTAGTGGTTGAGAAGTAGTGGTTGACTGGTTTTGATAATTATGATGATGGTTGTTGATTGTGGTGGTTGATGAGGGTTGATAATGACTAATAGGGTTGATCATGAGGGTTGATCATGGTAGTGATGATGGCACCACCGCAAACAAATGCTTTGATGATGCTGACTAATCTTTATACAGTTGATTTAAGAATGATCAATAATCATGAATGATAGTTGAACATGGTGGGCAATGGTTGACAGTGGTGGACAACATTTTGCGCTGGTTTCCCTCTATCCAGCTAGCATAGAAATGTGCAATCCACCATTTGTGGATGATTTACCTATTCGGGGTCGTGGCTTTCCACCGCAGTCTTGAATTACTAGTGCCTAGTTATGAACACATATTCGTTTTGGTTTGGGACTGTCTATTTTAGGAAGGTTGTGGGCACCACCATATATGAATCAATCCATATGGTCAGCCATTACCTGGGGATCTCCGCCTGCCGACCAGTACTAGCCACCACTAGTAAGAATTATAGGCTTATGCAGCGTTCTTTGCCACTATTGAAAATAATTTCCATTCACCATCATTTGGCACTAGTAAGCATCATTCAGCAGCTCTTCACTACTCATCACTTCACGGAAATTCATGACCAAGCATTTGTCGTCACCATTCAGCAGAATTCCCATTCACCAACTATAATCCACTAACCAACTGACTAACTAACTAACCAACCAACTAACTAACTAACCAACCAACCAACCCACCCTTCACCAACCAACTAACTATCCAACCAACCAACCAACCAACCAACTAACTATCCAACCCTTCACCAACCATTCACCATGGATCACTTCTGGATCACTGCCATCGCCATGTCGCCGCTGCCCAGGCCTGCCCGACTCAGCGGTGCTGTCCAGCTGGACGGCTGAAGCGGCGGGG
>VSDK01018980.1:111753-161854 GCA_009767595.1 Symbiodinium kawagutii
TCAGTGCAAAGGATTGCAACAGGTTGCAAGCCATCCACTCCCAGCGTTGCCGAGGAGCGCCTACAACTTCTTCATCCTTAATCTTCTTCTTGATCGTTGGAGTAGGTGTCTGGGATTGCGCGGGGTGCGCCTGATGTGTTTGGGGATTCCATGTGTTCAGTGACTTTGGATTGGTTGTGCCTGACCGATTGAACGCTGCAGCCACGAATATCTTACAGGTGCTCGTAAAATAGAAACCCGCTGTGTAGACATGGAGTTCCAAGTTGAGGGCCGAGTTGCTTTGGTGAGGGGAGAAGCAACGCTTCGTCTGACCCCTGTGGTTGCAGAGGTTGTGCACGTGAATGTCCCTAGGCCAACTGTGCAGACAGTGGCCACATGGAACGTGCATTCCTCGAGACTACCCATGTCCACCAAAGTGTTGAACAGTGCCATGGTCACTGTTCAGGAACAGTTGCGGTTACCAAAAGGCACTCCGGAGCATGGACAGCGGAAGCCACAGAACGCTTGGCGACCAACTTGGCCAAGCCGAAGCGAGGAGCCGCAAGAATTTTGGCCATTGAGGACAAGGGTTCTAAGAAGCGAGTCAGAGAGGAAGATGGGGAATCCGCGTCCTCTGATTCCTCCAGTAGTTCGTCTTCTCCAGCATCTGTGAAGTCTAAGAAGTCAGCTACCTCTTCGAGTTCAGGTGAGGAGACCAAGGCAAGCCTGCGCCAGCAGGTGTCGGAGCTTCGTGCCGAGGTGATTGAGTTGAGTGAAGCCATTAGCTGCCACCAGGAGATCGAAGAAGAGAATGCTGCCTTGCAGACGGAGTGCGATGCATCGCGTGAGAAAGTCCATATGTGGAAAGAATATGTGAAAGTGTTAAAGAAACGTCTCAGGGACTTGAAGGCACAAAAATGAGAAGCCAGTGAAAGATTCCCAGACGTGTGGCTTGACGGTGAAAAAAAATTGAGCGTTGCTGTCCTATCCGAATAGCTGTCAGGGGGGCCTTGCATGGCAGAACATTGTGCTGAAGATGTACACACAATGAATAGACAAAAAAGGACTTTGGGAGCAGCGTCGCGCAATTTGAGAAGTTGTACTTCTGTGATGTTTGTGGCTTCCGAGATTCCGAAAAACACATAGATTATGTTTGGCTTGGGCCAATAGAGAAGTCTAAGTATGATCTAACAGCTACAATTCTTTCTCGGCATCTGGATGATGTGAATACAACTTGAAGACATAGGATCTGGAAGATCTGGGAACTGCAGTCGCTTGAATGTGTTCCCATTGCAAAGTGAATGGGTGGACAGCAATTTCTATGCACAGGGGAATTTACCTCAAAATAGCTGAAGTTACATCGACCAGGCTGCGCATTAATACTATGTGCAGAGCACATTTACTGATTGCGACCTTAAGATTTGGAAACTGCAGTCACTTGAATGTGTTCCCATTGCAAAGTGAATGGGTGGACAGCAATATAGAAGTTACCTCAAAACAGCTGAGGTCACATCGACCAGGCTGCAAATTACTATTATGTGCTTTGCATGTTGAATGATTGCGACCTGTGCTTCGAAAAGGACTTTGACAAAAAACTCACCAAATATGGGAGGGCGAAACGCCCGCATAACCAGATATAGATATTTAGATATGTAGGTATATAGATAGACAGACATACAGACAGACAGACAGACAGACAGATAGATAGATAGATAGATAGATGGAGGGGCATATGAAATGTTTTCCATATAACATGTATACTTATAGTGGCATTCATGAGAGAACACACCAAGAAATCCACTGCAAGAAATTGGCGCCACTTGTCACTCCCGAAAGGCAACATATTTTGACTTGTGAAGCAATTTACGCCACCCATTTATCATCAGAGGAGCAAATGATCCGCAATTTATGGAAAGTATTGGTGATTCTATGGTGGTTTTCGAGTGGAAGGTGAGTTTAAGGAGAAAATCCAGGTTCTGCTCCCCCTTTTTTTGTCGTGTCTCATCTGCTCCCCATCTCCACTCACCTCCAGGTCTGCAACGCTCCAAGTTTGTTCGACCCCTGGGAGACGATGTGCGAGTCTTCCTGGCAGATGAGGCCGCGTCCAGCTGTCGAGGGCGGGTGAAGCTTGTGATCGCTGCAAGCGCTGCAAGTCCACCAGGTGTCACCACGATCATACCATGGACATCCATGGACCACAGGTCACCCAGTGGCTCATGGTGAGTCTCAGCATTGACAGGCCATAGTTGTAGGTCAAAGATATCATTGAAGCATCCAAGGTGATACATTTGATCATTCTGAGCCGGGGCTACTGCACAAAAACCTGAAGTCACCACTGTGGGATGCTTCAAATCCCACATATTAGCAATGATATCCTTGATCTAGCCATAGTGCAATGGTTGATGGATGGTTGATCTAGCTAGCCATAGTGCCATGGTTGATGGATGGCTGATCTAGCCATAGTGCCACACATAGTGCCTTGGTTGATGGAAGGGACCTGCGGTGACCTGTGAGGCCTTTGGCTGGCCCAGCTGCTGGGCTGAGAGCTCATTGGTCTTGGCGGAGATGCCTGGCGTCAAAACTGTGGGGATTCATCGGTGGAGGGGTGGTGGGTTCGATTCCACGATCATGGCTTTGAGCCATGGTCTTAGAACTATATGTGTGTGTATATGTGTGTATGAATATAAACGTAAACGCATGCATGTAAATATATGTAATAATACATATTTAAATGAATACATATTTAGTACATCCACATATGCACGGAGGATCTGTCAGCAGTGATGCGAACACACGCGAACGTAGTGATGAAACCCGTCACTAGGAAGTATTGGGTGTACAATACCTGATGGACATTGGGACGCAAACAACAACAACAACAACAACAACAACAACAACAACAACAACAACAACAACAACAACAACAACAACACCAACAGCAACAGCAACAGCAACAGCAACAGCAACAGCAACAGCAACAGCAACAACAACAGCAACAGCAACAGCAACAGCAACAGCAACAACAACAGCAACAGCAGCAGCAGCAGCAACAACAACAACAACAACAACAACAACAGCAACAACAATAACGACAAAACTGTAACTGACCAACGAAGAGGATGTAACCAACCAACCCATGAGTTTTATCCAGAGAAAGGTGCTAAGAATACAGAAAAGGGAGGACCGTTAGCAGCAACAGTGGATATTTCCAAGACTCCAGGGCACCTAAAAGCCACAGCAGGCTGATGTGCGATGATGGACGTTTTAGGTTCCCATGCTTTTCAAACATTGAGATGGGATCACCTGAAGAATGTGAAACGTTTCCAGCGCATGAGTATACGAAATCACTACACATTCAAGAAGATCAAGCCACCACTGTTAAAGACACATTTGAGGTCTATTCGGCTGTCTGGCCTGTCCAAGAGATGGTGTTTGTTGATTTTCCGTGTGCTCGTCTCCGATGCCGTGGCTCCCACCAGGAACGCAGTGAACGAAATGGAAGACCTCCCGAAACCGGACTGGCTTCCAGAGGATATTTACCACTACATTTTGTTCAAGGCGCCTTCGGGAAAGACACCGCGGACTTGGAGTGCTGGTGTCGTTCATGAACCAACCTTTAATGATGGCTTAGCAACAAAGTATGTGACGTGTTTGATGTTAGGTGAAGTGTCAAAGGCCAGTTGGTTTGATGCTTGCTGTCCACAAACTTGGTCCGGCGTTCAGAGGGTCTCAGGGATGCAACTGGCAACCAGAAATGCTTCGGGGCTGGGATCGGCTGCCGTGGCTGTACCAGCAACACAATGGTTTCAACCGCGCATACACAGACAAAAGGCACCATGTTTTTTTTTTTTTCTCTCTCTCTCTCTCTCTAGCTTCATTGTATGCATCATCAAGGTTTGTTGTACAACATTTTCAAAACCCAGTAGCTGTAGAACACTGATTGTTACAGCTATTGGCTTTTTTATGCCCAACAGCATACCTGCACTGCTACACAACGTGAAAAGAGCTACGACTAGCTACGACTAGCTACGACTGGTGTGAAATCCTTTTATACAAATCCTCTGAAATCCTGTTAAATCTTGTAACCCCAACAGCACACCTGTTGAATCAGGATGTACATCCTCTGTTACCATTGTTTTCCCTATAGTTTTGTTGGTCATTATCCCTATTGGTTGGTCAACTGCTTGACCCATGGCCATTTGTCTGTCTACATCTGTTGGGATAATATTAACCAACCAATAATGGTGGATAATGACCAACAACCAATAGGGAAAACAATGGTTACACCCAAAAAAGCTACCACCAACAAGGTAGTTGTTCAACCATCATTGTTGGTCATCATCCCCTATTATTAAGCTGTTAATGATAGGGGAACCAGGGGTACAGGGTTTTGACCCACAGGGATTCGCTGAGGACCACGAGACCTCACAGGTGGCGCCGCGTGGCCCCAGCTGTGGGGGAGTCACCTGGCTGCCTGACCGCGGGGAGGGAGCCAAGGTGAGCAACTCATGGGTTTAGTGCTGGTGGATGGTTACTCATCAAGTTTAATAGTCAGTCATGGGTTTAATGAGCAACTCATGGTTTAAAGACTGGTTTAATAGTCAGTCATTAGTCAATGCTGGTGGATTACAACCAGTCTTGTTATAGTCGAACTGTTAAGGAAATGCTGTGCAGCCCAACTGATTGGCCGACATGGCATCAAGCTCGTTTGAACGACATGGGCGTCAACATCCCAACCGACCTCACCCCATACCACAGGTAGCGTCAACATCGTTTGCACGCGTACATGAGCGTGAACATCCTGCTCCACCCTATCCCATCCCCCCAGACATCCAACACGCACGAAATCGCACGCCTGGCAGTTCCCTTGTGATTTGCTCGCGTCTCCCCGCGTCCCTGGACGAAGGAACAGCAAGGAGAACCGTTTTCCGAGCCCCGGAGTTCAACCTTTACCAAGACTTGGTGAGCTCAGCTTGATCCCATGTTGACATAGACTCTCTGAGTAAATGAATAAACACACACACAAAGAAAAGCCTTGACACACCTATCATAATATACACAATATGTACGTGAGTGTACATGTGTGTGTATATATATACATATATACATATACAAATATATCTGTTGGCAAGTGCATACACACACACACATGTAATTTCATAATAGGCGGCCACGATTGGAGACCTGAAATGGATCTGGGTTTTCCACCGAACCGGGGTTTCTGGGCCAGTGTTGATTCACGATTCAGACTGGTTCAGACTGGACTTGACCAGTTTGGATGAGATTAACCACCGACAGACCACGAGACGGCTAGACCTGCGTGTCCACACCACTTACTGGTTGAGATCTGAAACTCTTGGGTTTCAGCAATCGAGAGCACCATTTCAAGTTGCTGTTTGGAGCAAGTGGGTGGGCACCAGCTGGATTTACCATGACGCTTGAGTTTCGAGCGGGTACCGCAGCTATTCATGGTGATACTAAGCAACAATCTGAGGGATGTCGACCAATTGTTGGCAATATGATATCAATGAAACCTGGGGATATCAACCAGGGACTGCCTATGGCAGCAACAATACTGTCAACCAGTACTAATCATAGGCAGTCCCTGGTGAGTGCTGATACCAATGAGTATCACTGGTTGATTGGGGGGAATCATCTCTTTTTGGCCACGTTCCTAATCAACTATGCGTACCCTCAGCCGTTCCGCAATCATCAGATATCAGCAATAGCATGCCCATATACCGGCAATACTATTCTCTGTACTTTGTGTATCCCTGTGATTGTTGGTTGTTATCCCCTATGGTTGGGCCATTGTTAGTTACATCAAAAACCCAACTACCATGATAAGAAAAACACGTGCTTGCTGATCACTTGCCATGTCCTGCCAGGTGAACAAGTGGTCATTTGATCTGGTGATCTGGAGATGCTGCAGAAGTCTGGTTTGTTGGTTGCTTCTCAATGCAAGGATTCAAAGTCCCTTGACTCGATAGGTATGTGACAATAGATTCAATAGATGTACATAAGATCATTTCAACAGAAAAACATAGAGATCTAAGCGGTTCTGCAGCTCAGGGTGTGGTCAGAGGGTAGGGATGGCCAAACTCAGTCCGGTTCAACCAACTCAGTTGGAGATTGGAGAATCTCACAGCTGGGGGGAGTCGGATGAGAGTCGTTAGGTAGGGCCGGTAGGGTTTGCAAACAGCGCCATTTTCCATTGGAATCGCCGCCTTGAGTGGCAGCATTCCGCGCTCGCTTGGGAAAAGGCTTCGCTGGTGGTGAGACTTTGCAAATCCAAGAGGTGTACTTTGCAGCCACCATGGACGGCTTTCTCGGAGAGATCGGCATTTCATTTTGAGAGACTTTTGGCTGATGTTCCCCGAAAGCTTTAAAAATCACTGTGCAACCTGGAAGGGTCTCCTAAATCTGATCATACAAGAAGGTGACACCAACGTCGCCGCGAAACAGAGACAGGTATCTACTTCCGTGTGATTTTGGGTGATTTGTTACCCTGGCCAACCCGTATCGAGGCATAATGCACGGGTGCACTGCTTCGTATAGGCCGAAAACGATCGAGTTTCCATACCGGGAACACGACTGTTCACCACTCAGGATTCATGCTGGGGGTCTGTGGGTTACTATGGAGACACCCAAGGTCAACCTTTCTACGGCAGCTCCAGCGGCTGCAGCATCACCTTTGAATGCTTGCGGTCAGGCATCGACGAATCAAGGAGAAGTATGGCCAGTCCGAGTTCAAGAAGATGCTGAATCGAACCAAGTTCGGTTTGACCCTCAGCTGCTCCACCATCCACGTTGCATGGGTGCCGCGTGGCGCATGAGCCAGGTGCGTTTGTGCCATGCAGAAGATTTGTAAATTTGCATATGAACGTTGCTGGTAGGAAAATCAAATGACGACTAGTTATGCAACTTGCATGCGAGCATGTTGTGTCCATTCCAATGCAATTAACATGCCAAAAGGCAAGAGCCATCAACGCAAGTGCATTGGCAGATGCAGATTTCTCCAACCTGGGCAGCTCTTAGGTGAACCCTGGGCAGCTCCCCCGGGATCCAGCCACATCGCCATGTCAATGTGCAGCACGTGTTAGGCGTGGACCCCGAGGACAACATCTACTCAGAGGCAGGATCACGAGCAGCTGGGAAGGCTCCAGGAAGGACCCTAACCCACAGGGGAACTGTGGGAACTCTTCAAGGCTCCTAGGAGGGTTGGCAATCGAATTGGACTCTTCAATGACCCTAATTTGACCCACTCATGACTAATCTTAGGAGGTTTCAATTGCTACTCCCTTGCGTGGGACAGTTGGTGATCCCATGTCATGAAAACAGTGCTGTAGAAATGAACCATTCGCCAGCGGCTGGGGCCTCGCTGCGCCCAGGAGTGGGGTCTGGGCCTACCATACTTCGAAGGGAAGCCGGTACCCTTGAAAGCAGCCAAGGCGCGACGCGAGTTTCGGTGGGTGAAGCAGCCATCAGCTCGCGTCGGGTGGTTCGGTGCTTGATCAATGTTGGAACACCAACGATCTCACCATGTGAAAAAGCATCACTTGGTATATCCCAACCTGGTATGGTATGGTTGGTATATATGGTATTGTCGGTATATTCCCCTGGTGTGTTTGTTGGGGTACCTTTTCCCTGGTAAGTTAACCACCATGAAGCGCGGCATTTTACCCAACAGCTGACGGTGCCATGGACACTGTTCATTGTGGCAAGCCGGGGGGGGAGTTCAATGCTGGGACTCAGTGAAGACAGACTAGACATAGGTGAACGCTGATGGTTCATGATGGTTGATGCTGGTCGATGCTGGTTGATAGTGGTTGATGATGGTTGACGTTGGTTGATCATGGTTGATAATGATCATGGTTGATCATGGTTAGTGGCAAATCAATGCAAATCAGAGGAGATGATCACAAACAATGAGCATAAGGTAGGGGCCCAGCATGCAGCGGATGTACTGACCCTTATGTTAGGATGCCACCCTTTGGACACCTGGCAAGTTGGATATCACTTGAGCAGCAGGTCCAATCTGCATGATCATCCGCAGCAAAGACATGAGCTGTCAGCTTCACAGCTAAAGGCCGTTGTAATATCCACTGGTCTCAAAACTATCTTGACACAATGGAATATGTAGATATCCATGGAAGAACTATAATATCCATGGAATAATAGCACGTAGATTTATGTAGATGACATAGTAGATCGTGCATTTTCTATGCCTATTCAGCATCAATTTCAGGATCCCCTTGGTACTTGGTTGGAAACAAGACCCCTCCCAGCGGGGGGGTGAGCAACGTGTGGGCGCTATGGCATTGGACTGGGCGCAGATTTGCTTCGCAGCATGCCTCATGGTGACTGAGCCTGCAGCACGGGGGCGGAGCTAGCCCATAGAAATAAGAAGTGCGAAAAAAGAATGGCAAACTAAACTAAGCGTCACATTTTCTGAGAGGTTCCATAATTGATGAGTAGTGGTAACTAAACTATTGGACAATATCACCAGTCAGATTTGTTTTGTTGGAAAATATATGAACATAAGCTCTGAGATTCAGAGACTGATTCGCTGCAGGGATGCCAGGTCCGACTCTGGGATTCCCATGCGCTGGGCCCCAAATGGTGTCGAAACATGCTCTGGCTTTGTGCTTGTCGAGGTGAACCCTGAACAGAATCAGGCTGAGTATGGAGTGATCTGGGCCAACAGTTCCCTTCAGCTTCCAGGGCTTTTCAATGTAGAATGTCGGTTTCCGGTGCATGTGTGACAGACATACTGCCCCTCAAGATTCGTAGATCTTCATGTTAAACCATCGCGCATGAGGGTGTGGATGGTGTAACGTCACGATGGCATAGGAAGGTTTGTTTCACAACAGACCAATTTCAACGGGTTCTCCAACATGGGGTGGGAGGTGTACATCCAAACAGCTCCATGATGATCTTTTTTTGGGATACTTCTATATTTGTGGCATTCATGAAAGGGAAAGCATTGAAGCATAAGGGTTGCCCAGTTGTGCCCGCGACGCTTGATGCTAGTTCATCAGTGCCACCTCTACCCCCAATCCATTTCATAATTTCCCTAGATGACGATTTTGGGCTTCAGGGAACCACGATCTATGGACGATCGCGTGTAAGGTCAGGCCACTTGCTTCCATTTGCTTCATTTGGCAACCAGTATCGAATCGAACACATCGTCCATGGTGGGAAACCCAATCTTGAGCGGTTTGGTATCCATGAAGCCGGAGACAGATATGGGAAAGATGAGCGCTGGATATTGTGGACGGGACTGGAACTCTTGGTGGACGTCCCAATCACGAGCAGTCATGAGGGGCAAAGCGACTTCAGTACATACTGATCACATCTTCGTTATTCCGTGTTATTTACCCATGCGTTTTGAATCATTCTCAATCACTAGATCCAGAAGGGTAGAATGGGTTCATGTCATTCTTAAGTCTTATATAAGCATTACCTTAGGCGATCAAGCATGGTTGAACCATCATTATTGACATTCGTCATTACTACCCATTATGAGGATTCACAGTAGTCCCATTAACCATTACTAAACATTACAAACCATTATAAACTATTGTGAAATCATGTGAAATCCTATTGTCTTCATTATTAGCCCTATCAACCAGCGCCATTACTAGCTCCATGATGTTCCCAGTCGTATCCCCATCCCCAGGAGCCACGGACCCGCACGGACCGCTCCAGGTGAATCTGGTGGACGTCATGGGGACTCTCTTCACAGCTCCTGTGCTGGTGCCCTACGGACAACAAATCGGTGCCACCACCTCAGAGATCGCCAGTTTTACAACTGTGCCTGGGCGAAAGGCGCTAGGATTTGGGAAGACATGGCCATGGGTCAAGCAGTTACCCAACCACGGGGGTTATAACCAACAAGAATTGGGAAAACGATGGTTGACCCACTGCAAGTTGGTCATTTCTCAACAACTTTCTGGGATTAGTATGGTTAGTAAGAGTGACTATAACCACGAATAAAGGAGTATACCAAGTCTGTGATGGTTTCTCAAGTCATAGGGTACCCATATTCTGAATTGTGATCGGCAGATATTCTCATTTGGGAAGAATCGGGAATCTCATTTCACTTGGAAAGAAAAGCCTCACTTGCCGATATGTTCTAGTCACCCAATGGAGGTTGCTGCAACAGAATTCCAAAGTCCACAGGACGTTGATCAGGATGCGATCATACAGTGAGAGAGAGAGAGAGAGAGCGTCAATTGAGAGGCAGCAGGAGCGGAATCAAAGACAAATCACAAGCGCAAAAAAGATAATGTAGCTGCAGCGGGTTCTGTCATCCATTGTCATCTCTACACCCCAAGAAAATGGAAAACCAAATCAACATGCTTGCTGTACCCAATAGTTACTAATCTCAACCCAGGACCAACAAAAACTGAGTATATTCATGGGTAGCATTCAGTAGGAAAGCCCATCACTTTTCTGGCTTGGACCAGACTCCAGAGTTTATGAACAAGACTCATGGACCATGACTATTTACTATTAACATACTAATAATGTTGGTAAATCGATGATAGATTTAGATATGTACATGTTGACAATTTACTATTCACATACTATTTACTGTATAATACTGTATATCATGGTGAATAAATGTTGGTCCATGATCGACAATGACATATAGTAATCATTTACTATTAGCCCTAGTAATTACTATATAGCATCGGCGATCTAAGAAATGTTGGTCAACAAAAATTACTATCCCATTTGGAACAGCGGTTAATGACAGTTATTGTCAGCAAGTCATAATAAACGATTAATGATTAACCAATCATTAATCATTATCCATCAATCATTTTGGCGGTTAAGAAACACTCCATCAATCAGCTATAACCATCATAATCTATCGATGAGTGAACAGCTGCTCAATCATTAGTTGATAACCAATGTTTCATAATCAATCAATAACCCATGAATGGTTGAATTTTGACTTCGTAACCAAGGGTAAATCATGATCTAGCATTAGAATCACCATTACCGGCCATCAATCATCATAGTCCAACGGCCCCCAGGTGCGCTTTGGTTTAGCCATCGTTTCCCTCCTTTGGATGCCTCGTTTGGCAGATGCAAAAGGGACCAAGGTGCCGACCGAAGGGACGGAGCTGACAGGGTGATTCATGGTGACGATCCATGATGATCAATAGGAGTTAATAGTGACTTCAACCAAGATAAATGGTGACTTTAACACATGATGATCCATGGTTCATAGTGACTGCAATAGTGGTTAGTAGGTGACTAGGTAAAGTATGAACCACTATTAGAGTCATTATGAACCCCTATTAGAGTCACGATTAATCACTATAGATTAGATAGATAATAGGTGTGTCCCATTGAAGTCAATGGTACAAGACTGATGAATTGAACCTGCGAAAGGTTGGAGTGATCTGAGTGATCCTTCCAAAGTTTATATGGCAGATCGGTGTGTTGAGCCAACAAAATACCACTAAAACCATCACTGCCAAAACTCGCGTTTCTAGGCGCAATCTCCCGCAAAAGTGTTTGATACAAATGTGTGAGAAAATCGCGCCTTTCTACGCTTTCCCCAGTTTATGTGAGATGCATTCGGGTTCGTAGCTTCCAGCAGGTTTTTGGCTTTTGGCACGTGCTTCATCAACTAATGATTAACATTGATTAATGTGATGAATGGTAACTAACGGTCAACATCAATAATCCCCCATGGGTTAACAACAACAACAACAACAACAACAACAACAACAACAACAACAACTCATGGTTTCAAGGGCTTTCGTTCAGGGCCCTCCTGGATGGTCGAAACCAGGTGACGCTCCTGGTTTCGGTGCTGGGCAGTGCCGTTGCGTACGGCATGCAAGGTGCCAACCCGTACGGGGTACGGGCACTCCCGTGTGATTCCCCAGGGGGCCAGTTGTAGACGGCTCTGGGTCAATATTAACCAGCCAACTAATGGGGGATAATGACCTGGCATAACTAGGGAAGACAATGGTTAATGATAGCGGAGCCAGGGGTACGGGGTTTTGACCCACAGCCAGATGAATTGACCAATTCCGGCTCTCATTCTTTGGTACTCCATGTTGCCATACCAACATTTTTTAACAGTTCTGCCCTTGGCTGCGTGGCCATCGTTTTGCTTCAATGTGGAGTCCGCGCTCTGATTGATTGACTCCTTGCAAGTATCGATGGTTGCTGCTGAAGATCAGTTTCTCAATTCCTGTAGACCAGGATTCAACAGAGCAATTCAATCTTAGGCCTGAAATGGCTTCAATGTATCAGTGCATCCACATCCATCAGCAACACCATGACGTATTGCTTTCTGGAATCCAACCGTGTATCCCCTTTTGTATGATGATTCCCTGATTTTGAGGCAACGCGCACTATTTGAGTGGCTGCACACGCCAGAGCTACGAGCTGAACATGGGTGACACGCTGCAGCTTTGGGAGGGCCATGACTGCAGCTCGGCAAGGGCAGGCCAGTCGTTGGGGTCCGTACAACGTCCACCAAAATGATAAGCGACAATCTAGCATTGAAACGGCAACAATCATAAGAGGATGTGACTCATTGTGCGTCCACCGCTTAGATCTACATATATGCATACATAATGGATGTTTGAATACGGGCATAGGAATGTAGGCTCGGAGATACAAGGATTGATAAGCGGATAGATACGCGAATGGATAGATTCGAAGATTCAGAGGTAGACTCAATGACAACTTGAAATCTGAACAAATATACGGGGAGATAGAGGACAGATAGATAGGTAGATAGGTAGATGGGTGGATGGATAGATAGATACATTCATGGACCCAAAGACCAAAGACACCCTGATTTTAAGGGCTGCAGAAATCTGATAAACATGTTTTTTCCCACCACGGTGGCTGGAAGGCTGGCAACTTTGCCTTTCCGTGCTCCCATTTCTCCCATTTCAAGGATAGACTATGACTATATACAGCTTTACACCCAGGATGAACGGCGACGATGGTACGTGGACACCAATGGGATGGGTTCCTGCTCAAATCACCAAACACCGCGCCCGATGCTTGTCTCTACACAACCGTTGGCTTGCATAGATACCTGAGATGAGTGAGAGAGTCCACGAGCCAAACCTGGGAGTTTTTTGCATCTTGACACGACACCAACGTGGGCTTTCCCTTAGGCCATATCATCAACGGCACAGTGAACTTTGTCACCGGCTCTTCCACGGCCGAAGCAGTGGGGATGGGAGGCAGGATGTGGCCGTGGTAGCGTCCTGGTATCCGACGTGGCTTTGCGTCACTAGAAAGCCATTGAACCATGCTCTCGCAAGCGTTGTAAGGAGAGTAGACACAAAGCTTTTGTCATTGCAGGGGTACCCTGCACCACGGCACAGTCGATGTAATAACACGAGGCCAGTTGCTGGTCAGTTGCTTAGTGGGCTTGGACAACACAGATCCACTATGAAGGGCAACAGGAGCAGAGTCAAGCTGACTCTCAGCGCCCCAGGCATCACACTCGACTATGATGATGTCAAGAACAGGCATTCAAATCATTTGCCCAAACGTCCAACTCATGCTTGAAGGAGCATTTGATCGGCCCTGTTTGTCTGGCGTCCACGAATTTATGCACGATTAAAGCATATTAAAGGTAAGGATCAACAAATATAGAGGTTCTTTGTTTGTGCTATTTCCTTGAAGGGTCGTACCCCCAGATGATTGATTTCCGCATTTAAGTGCCAGTGACATTTGGGACAATTTTTAAACGCCAGGCTGGCACCAGCCAATTGCCATGGGGCCAAAAAAAATGATGATGTTGTTAGCGAGTTTTTTAGCTGAGCAACCATGCTTCGTGACTGTGGTCTTGTGATATCTTGTGATGCAAACATGTGCCATCATGCCTTCAAAACGCAAAGCTACGCAGCTAGCTACTCTTCTGTGAGGTGCACCGCAGAGAGGACATCAATTCTTTTCGGTGGAAGGGTTTTGCTTCAGTTCGATCCACTATCTTGATATTCAGTGATTTGTGCTTTGTCAGATGATCATATAGCCCTGGAGGCACTGTGGAGTGCACCACACAGTGCAACAACAAGAACGGTGTCGACTGGCGCTTGCAATAGAGACGTGTTGGGAAATGATGTTATCGACAACAGGTTTTGAGGGTTTGTAGCTGCAAAATGGACTCTTGGGGGTTGCTAAAGTGACCAAACCTAACTATATATTGGTTGGTGCAAGTGTTGGAAAAGTATCATGTTTTATTGATAGATATTAGTAGCCCGTTGAGTGGCTCATCGTCTCCAGATTGGTTGATGGTGGTGGCTGAGATTGATCATGTTTCCAACCTCCAGATCCATCAGAAAAAACTCCACGCAATGGGAGTCCGTAAGTTGATTCGTGGCAAAAGTCTCTGGTTGAGTTGAACTCAAGAAGCATGTGTCGATACAGGATCTACATGCGATCTATATGATGCTTAGGGATCATGATTCTTCGATCCAGCACCCATTAGACTGGACTACCAAGAGGTACTCGTAGGGGCTAATGCTATCAGTCAATATCAGTCATACGGGTGTTGCTCAAAATATGGTTAACCCCCAAATCATCCAATATTTGCCATTCTTGGTGATAAACACGCCATTTTTTGGGGTTCCCTTATTGTAAGAAACACCTATATCTGCTCCTACTGTCCTCTTGGTCCCATGCAGCAATCCAAGATGCCAGAAGAAGTGACTCTTCATCATGGAATGAAGGCATGGAATCACAACTCTACACTGGTTCACAGATGGTGATTCTGGTGATGATCCACTGTAGCATCCTAGGTGACCCCAGGTGGCAATTGGAATCCTCCAAAAACCGTGACCTTGTTATGTCTGTGAGGAGACTGGGAAGCACTGAGGTCTACTTCTTTTTAGCTGGCAGGGCGATTGCGGGCTTCTTTGGAGGAGAGTTGTGGTCCAGTTGTTGGTACATTTGTCGAACTAGAGAAGTTTTGGTCGTGTAGCTCCAGTTCAATCGTTCCACGGGGCTCACGACCCTGGGCCGCCCTGGGGGGATTAGCGAGGTAGGAATGCTGAAAGCCCAACCCGAGGCAGCGGAACCGCTGTAGCTCCAACTTGTGAAGTGACAAAGCCCCTGTCCCATTAGAGAATGTCTACTCAGGGCGCTGTTCATAGCCATACCCACACATTTGCCCAGAATTTCTAGTGAGGAGATCATTTGGACCCTCATGGGCAGGGCAAAAAGAAGGCTTGTGTTTTTCTGAAGATTTTGGGTTTCTTAGCACTGAATCAAACTGAAGCATACTAAAGCGTTAAGTGATCAGCCAGTTCATCCAGGATGGGGTCCAAGCAGGCGCAGCTCCAGGAACTCAACCCATCTTGCGGTCCTACATCTCTGACATCTCACTTCCGAGTCCCAACTGAAAGAGCCCAGGGTTTGGGTCATGTATTCCATGGTATGATGTAAGGATCAGGGGCTTGGTTGGCCGAAGCATGATGCACGACTCATCTGATATACTGTATATATATATATATATATATATATACACGCGTATCATCGCGTATCCATGTATACACACACATATGTATAATTATCAGATACCGCCGTCGTCCATTTTCTATTCTGAGAAACATGCGCTGGTCAACTCGTGCAATTGGACAGCTACATTTTTCATAACTCAATATCGTCCCACAGAATACCCCCCCAGCAATGATCTGATTCCCCCAGGCAACCAGCCAGCACCGCAGCCGTGGATGAGGAACATGGCCGTGTTGAAGGTGAGGATGACATTTCTATTTGCATCTCAACAAGCGGGAGCCTTTGCCTTGTCGCCCATTGCTGGAGTCATCAGTCAATTTGGTCTCTTTTGCCCTTGGCAGCTCGATCAGTGGACGGTGCTGGGAGATCCATGACATGGCGACAGTCACCAAGATTAACCCATCAGGATCAGGTCGAATCAGATAGCCTTTTTTCATTACCTGTGAAATTGGACGATGTCGCCGGAAGTGAGACTTGGATATCCAGCCATCAAACAGTTTTATGGAGCCCCAAGGGAACTGGTAGCGTTGAATTTGTAGCCCCGCCACCAGCTGGGAACAATCCTCACATTGCCATTATTGAAGGGTTTATCTATTCACCATCACTACCAGTCCTTCATTACCGGGAGATGAGTGGAGGACACTTCGCCATCAAACAACGGCAAAAACAAGGTCGGCGGGTGGAATGAGGACTGCATTTGTGGACATCTCCACACACACATATATATATATATGTATATATATATATATGTATATATATATATATATATATCTATTTATATATATATATATAAATATATCTATATTTATATATCTACCTATATATATATATATATATGTATATATGGATGATACATTTTAAACATCATCACTATATGCCATTGTCATTATTTCATGCATATATGCGTATAGGCGTATATGTATGTATAGGCACATACACACACACATCTGCAAACACTTCCGTTGGTCAGTTATACATAGGGCTGTGTATATACATATATATATATATATAAATATGATTAGATATACATGTATACACACATATACATTAGTATATACACATATGCACTTGTTTTTATGGAACATATTTATATACCCAGGCACGTGGACGATATTTGCAAGCATATGCGCTGGTATGGCAGATAAGAACGTACATAATTACATGTAGTTTATTTTGTCGCTCACTCGCCACCGCCGTGGCACGCGGATGAATCTATTTGTCCTCAGATCCATAGACACCCACACACACACATAGTATCCATACATGCACAACAATAAAGTAGTGCTTCCGTACATAAATGCATACAAAGCAGGGTGAATACACACTTAATTTCATACATCCATATGCAAACACATACATGCATACATGGATACATGCATAGGTGCGTACATGCATCCATACATGCGTGCACACATGCTTATGTGCATACATATGTTTTTATATGCACATACAATGGCAAGCCTGGGACAATGTTGTTGCTTGTTTAAGCAGAGGTCATCGGTTGGTTAGAATGAACTGTCACAACAGTTTTGGAAGCGATGTATAATTTTGGACCTATGCCCATCAACACTTGCAGGCAATACTGGCTCCACAGCCCTAGGGTCTTGGGGTCCACGATGTACTCCCAAAGAGTCAATGGAAAGCACCCCCAGCCAAACCGGGGTGTCGGGTTGAGGTATGTCTCAGCCGCGTCTGCCGCCCCTCGGCTGAGAATGGGACGGAAGAGGGAGCAAGCTCAGTATGTCCCAGCCATTGGAGTAGTTGGCAACTAATGAAGTAGATGCAGTGATACGATTGATTGGCTATGATCATATGCTTTATGCTTGCAACATGTTGGGTTTACCGGGGGGGTTTGCCCGGACTTGCATCAGGTTCTTGAGATCAAGTTGTATGTGTGTCCGCAGCCGTTGGTTGTTGGTGTCAATGGCATGGTGCTTCTCCCATGGTTTTTACAATAGAAAGAGATGGTTTTATCAAGAATGCATTCATGTATCATGCATGAACCTGCAGCACAACAGTTTTCAAGTCGTGCAATTTTGGACGCGATTTTTCGCCAAATTTGGCGAAAAAAATGATAATGTATTGGTTTTTACAATACATCGTGTGGTTCAAAAAATCAAAAAAATAGGGTTGAACAGAAAGCACAGCAATACAGCTTCCGTTGCTGACTTCAGCGCACCACAGCCATGAACTCGTTGTGGCTCTCTTTGAGTCTCTGTGTGCTGCTGCGAGTGTGTGGTATCCAGCTGCCTCCACTGTTGCGTTCTTGGCAGTCCGTGCCAGTGGCTATCCTCGATGAGTTGCATGAGGCCGAATCTTTTTTTGGTTTAGAGATAAGAGCACCGGTCTGCATTACGTTAGGGCTTGAATCTTGTGTATGATTTTCAAATGTCTGGGTAGGTTGCGCTTGATTCTGGGACCAAGTTTGTTTTTGCGCAGGCTTTTTCTCGACAATTTGGCCAAGACAACTTCGTGGACTTGGTGCAGTTGGTTTGCCTCCGCGATGACACCTATGACTGGGAGGCATTGCAACGTGGATCTGGTGCCCTGAGAGATGCATGGATGAGGTATCACAGCAGACATCCGTAGCATCAACTGCGTGTGCAAGTGCAAGCGAACGGTAACATGCCCCACCCCACCCCAACCCCGTGCCCCCACGTAGCATCAACTGCGCGTGCAAGTGCAACCGAACGTTAACATGCCCCACCCCGCCCCAACCCCGCGCCCCCACCCCCGGGCCCCCCCGTAGCATCAACTGCGCGTGCAAGTGCAACCGAACGTTAACATGCCCCACCCCGCCCCAACCCCGTGCCCCCACGTAGCATCAATTGCGTGTGCAAGTGCAACCGAACGTTAACATGCCCCACCCGACCGCAACCCCGTGCCCCAACGTAGCACCAACTGCGTGTGCAAGTGCAATGCCCCAACGTAGCATCAATTGCGTGTGCAAGTGCAACCGAACGTTAACATGCCCCACCCGACCGCAACCCCGTGCCCCAACGTAGCATCAATTGCGTGTGCAAGTGCAACCGAACGTTAACATGCCCCACCCCACCCCACCCCACCCCATCCGCGTCTAAAAACGTTTAAAAATCCGGGCAAACCCCCCCGGAAGACCCAGCATGTTGCAAGTATAGCCACTTTCTAACGACAGCCGAGCAAGTTCTAGGATATCAACCAACCAGCATGTGGGTACTGGTTTGTGTATACCTACTATCTATCTACCTATACACCTTCAGGTGCGTTCATCGAGCCGTGCCGTGGGCAGAGATGTGAGTCAATAGCAGCAATGATCGACAGGGGGAGGATACGTCTGTGAGCAATACCGTGGGTGTTGACTCTCCTGTTGCTGCTTGGACGGAGCTTGATACGGTTCAGACATGATGAGCACTAAGATGATTACATGTGTCAAGCCATAGGTGGACATGAGATGATACTGATTACTGTGGAGACCCAGATGTCATTGCATCTTTTCTTGCTAGGATACTGTCAGTTCTATATGTCATGTTCTTGTTGACCTGTTGAAATACGGTGGTTTTAACCCAAGGTTTATTGACTTGAGCAAGGGTTGTTATCTCAGGTGAGGTTGGTTCACTAATATTTTTAACGGGGGGTGAAACCACCTGTAGTTTGACATCTGACTGTCGACTATCATGACTCCAATGAGATGTGTTGGTGTGTGTGTGACTCTTGATGATGAACAACTCTTACAATTGCAAATGGTCATCATAGCAGTCTTTTGCTTACACGACTACGACTTGTTGCGTCTAGCCTGAGTCTAGTATGAGATCTTTTATCAACATGCTAGAACGCCAATAGTTACAACACGCAAGCACTCTATTTCCGTCAATGCTGTTGATTCATTTGCCATTGTATTGTCGCACTTCGTTTTCTTTTAAGAATCTCGTACGAATTTCTACCCACTCTGCTACAAGGAATGCTAGAGCTAAGTGCTGTGGGCACTGAATCGCTTTTGGTGGCTGCTCAATGTCTTGTATCGCCATCATTCTTAGCATGATCACTTTGTTAGGTCTTACTTCCCATGGCTATCACACATCCAATCATTAACATGCCCCATTGCTATCAGACCAGCCTATCGAGTACAATGTTGGCTGTAAGATTTGGATGTCAGTGTCGCGAGCACCGGTTCATTTATTTGTGGGATATGCGTTTGCTATTCTCATATAACCAATTCTACCCTCATCTTTTTTGGTATATCATTCTCATCACTAGTTTCACAATTTACTATGGACGACCACTACCTTCCTCAGCATCACCCCCATCGTAAAGACCATTACACATGTAAATAGATAGGTACAGTACGTTACTTGTAGACGCATTTATTTTTCTTGATAACGCCGAGTCGAGAGCTTTGAACAGCGCGGCCAGAGTCCCCCAAGCAGCCCACCCATGCCATGGTTCTGGGGAACCAGAGAGGGATTATGATGCTCGTAAAAAGCTTCATGGTTTGCATTGGCAATCAGATCAATGACATGTGTATATATTTTAATGTCGCACATCCAATACGAAGGCAAAAATATGTATATGTACATATACATGGTATATGTACATATAGATGGTATATGTAGCCACTCAGCAAAGGAAGTTTGGAAGTCAAACTTCCAATGCATGAAAAGTTACAGCAGTTCGTCCCTCAGCAGAGATGTCAGAGAAGAGATGTCAAGAGGGAGGTGTGCCTGCGCAACTGATGAATTGCGCGAACTGCTGTGTTTATTATAATAGTTTTATGCTCCGGGATTGTCGACAGGTCAGCTGGGTAAAGCGGCAGGTGCAGAGGTCTGTGGTCGCGGAAGAAAGGAATTTTGCGATTTGGCGAGACGCCTTTGTAAGTCAAAATTGTCAAAAACTGAGGGTTCTGTGATGGCTTTGGATGTTCCAATGGAAACGGACAGAGATTAAACAAGTTGGATAGAGATAGCGATAGATACAGACAGAGGCTGAGAAAGAGAGAGAGAGAGAGAGACATAGCTAGATGGATAGATAGATAGATAGATGGATGGATGGATGGATAGATAGATAGATAGATAGATAGATAGATATGTATTATACAGGGAGTTGCTGATCCTCTTTTCGCAGATGCTTGTTGGTTCCACTCTGCATTTGAGGTACTGATCTTCTTTTTCGTGATCGTATTCTTTAAGAACGCGCAGGCGGGGACAGCAGATGGCGGGGTGTGCCAGCACCTCTAATGAATGCCCATGACCAGAATAGCTTTGCGTTTTGTATGTTCAGTTTTGAGGATTCAGGTGCTCCGATGTCGGGATACGCTGTGAGATGTTCACCTCGTTTCGGACGGAGTACACCCATGTGCGCATATGGCTAGCGTGCAGAACCACAAGTTATGGACACCCCAGCACCAGAATTGGATTCCCAAAACCTACGTTTTTTCTGGGAACCTCCCTCATGTGAGCTATTTAAGAAGAAAGATAATTGCGAAGCTGCGGCAAACCATTGGATTGCCATGGGGGATTACCAAAAGATTCGGGCTGGTCTAAAAACCCATGAAAAGCTGAATAGTTAGGCAATTCTTATGAATCTTAAGAACTAAATTAAACACTCAAATTCCCAGCCTGGGGTTAATCAATCTGAGGTCACTTTTTGATGTGTATATTCTTCTGATGGGTCACATCTGAGGAATGTTCGGGTTGTCAATTGATTTAGTGTTGGACCAGGATGTTTGGCTCGGCAAGTTTACTCATCTGGGTCTTTTAATCCAATGATTGAATCATGCAGAATGTGGTAGTTTCTCAAGCCATAGGGGTACCCAAAAATGGTTGCATCATTACCATAAATGGCTAATAGCGGATGATTTGGGGGTCCCCTATTTTGAGAAACACCCATGTATCTCCAAATCCTTCAGTGTTGCACAGGAAACGATGATTCCCTCCTTGATACCGTTTCATCCATGGGCGTCACTGTTTGGTTTTTCTTTAGTTCATAATTTGTATGTCGAGTCCATACTTCTGGGTCTGTCATGATGCCGCAGGTGGCAGTAATTCATTGTTTCTTGAGATGTTTGTTGCAGCTATTGTGCGTGGAAATTGTGACAAGGAACCAATGTCCATGCATGATTAGTATCTTCTATTTTTCAAAACCAATCATCATCATGGCAATGCCACCTGAGCCAACTGGGCAGTATGGGGGATTATCCATTTGATACCTGTTTGGTCTTCTTGGTTTTTTACTCACCATCACATCTGTTGGTTGTCTGACCAGCACCTGAACAGTTTCGGGGTGCCGCCGACTTCCCCGCTGAGGACATCCAAAAGCGGAATCTGCACGTGCCCGTGCCGCAGCTCGAAGATAAAACAGCGCCGCAAGAAGAAGCTGCCTCGGAGTCACAAGGTGGGGAGCAGTGGAGCAGTGTCCTTCACCAACCGAGCACTTCACAATTTTGCTAGTCCCATAGTCTGTGATGATAGCGGTGGATAATCATTGATCAATTGCCGTTTACATCATGATTGAACCTGAGATTATGTGTCATGATTTCATATGCTCTTAAAGATGTAGGTAATGCAACACAATTGGTATAGTATAACACAACACAACACATTAATACAGTACAGTGTACAAATGTGATGATCTATATATATATATATATATTTAAAGTACACAGATATGTAGAGAGATAGATATGACACAGTAGCAAGATATGTTGTAATGTATCAATACTATAATGCAACCCAACACCACTTTCCATCATGTGGTCCAATACGTACGTATATGAAGATACGTGAGTATCTGTGCTCTATGTGTATACAAGTGGAAGCATCGATGTTTATGCATGTGTGTATGTATATAGGTCTATGCGTTCAGGTGCAGGATTTGCACAGCTGTATGCATGCGCGCATGCAAAACAATTGCAATGTCATGCCATCCAGTGCAAACAATGTAATCATATGTATGTATGAGTGTACATAGGAAAGTCATGTCATGAAATAATGTTGGTCACGTAAAGTGGTGCAATGCCGCGCAGTACAATGCGATGCAAGCAATATATCTTTGTACATAGAAGGCAGTGTAATTCAGTTTGATATTTGATTGCATGCATGTATGAATGTATGAATGTATGAATGTATGCTTGCATGTATGGATGTGTAAAATGCATGTTGTGTTTTGTGATGTTGGTTTGTGTTATGTCCTGCCAGTATGGGTTAACTTACTGTATTATGATATACGGTAATGCAATGTCATGTAAGGTAATGTAATGTAATGTGATGTATATAATGTAATGTAACGCAAGAATGAAGCGCAGAATGATGCGTGCACATAGGTATGCAATGTGCTGGTCAGGGTCATATATGTATCTGCCTTTCTGTGCTTATCTATGTATCTACCAGTATACCCATCTATGTATTCATCCATGCATGAATGAGCGTATTAATCTTATGTATCTAATGTAATGTAGTTTAAGAATGTGAGTATGTAATGTACCAAGGGCAATGTAATGTAATCTAATATGATACAATGTATCTTTAATGTCATGGAATGTACTGGAATGTAATGCAATGCGGTGTCATGTAATGCCAGGTAATGTCATATGATGTAATGCAATGCAATGTGATGCGATGTAATGTAATGTGAGGGTATGTAGTGCACTGCGTGTAATGTATGCAATGTATGTAAGTATGCATCTATGCATGTGCCTCTCTATCTCCATAAATATTCACATACACACTCCTATTTCATACTAACAGTTTGGTAGTACTACCTGGTGTACAAGCAGCGAGGGCAACATATATTTTGAAGACATAACTTGTACCGAGCCTGAGGAAAGAACAGATGCTGAGATCTTCGGTTCCGTTTCTGCTGGTTGCTTCCGGCTGTGTGACATTAACAACCTTTGACCTTTGAAGTCAAACATTTGGACAGTTGCAATATTCCCCACATATCACTTCAGAGTCAAGGTTGACGTATTCCACCCCTGCGCTTGAAGACTTTGACTTTGCACATTGGATAGATGTGATCAACACAAGGTTTGCTGCCTGGAAATTCATTTGAGCACTGCAGTTCTCCCAGAAGAGGTGGCCAGCCCGCCGTGTACCAGCCCTGAAGGTGAGAAGAAACTGTCGTCAACAGTAACCGAACCCATTGCATATGAAGGGCCGCCACCCTTCAAGGACAAGATTCTGTGGCTTTTGGGCAGCAACATTTGTTGCGGGTAGAGGCTGCAACATCTGCTTGTTGGGATTGAAGGCACGAAGTGGTTGATCTACTTATGGCTGACCTACTTATAAGGGATATGATCTCATTGTAGTTCATTGGCAGTCTCTTGCTTGTAGGACCGCTCGTTTAGAATTTTGAACCCAGGGACAAATGCTCAGCCGACGAGCGGTGCAGACTCCTGTGGCAAGTTTTGCTTTCTCGTTGGTTAGATTGACCATCCAGGCTAGCTTAAAACGTTGATTGAACCGATGCTTAAAGCAAAGTTTGATCTTGATTGTCTAATGCTTAATGGTGGTATATGATGTTTGTTCCCCCTTTCTTGACAACCAGCAGAAACAATTGGATCAGCCAGGCAGCCTGGGATGAGCTATCTCCCCTCATCAGAGCAGGAGAAAGCCCAGTTGGTCCATGTTGGTTGATGATTCTTTGGAGTTATGGCAGCTTGGAGATGGACAATTGCTGTATCCAGTAAGGATTGCTACGCGAGGCCATCATCAAATCAGGTGTTTCCTTGCAGTTTTTGACACACTGGCGATCTGGCGGCTCACTACTTAAGGTTGTTGCTCCTCGGCTACTTCTGCATCTTCATCGCCGTCTCTGCACTAATTCTGCTCCTGCCTTTGCTGTTGGAGTATGACGCTGGCCAGCCGTTTGCGTTGGATGTCATGAGATGGTGAAACTTCAAGAAATCACACATAGTTCTGGCGTCAAGACAGGTTGAAGGAAAATATGGAACGGAAAGAGCCCTTGGATGTTGTGCGTATCGTGAGCACTGTCAAAATGACCCATTCACTTTATTTCTACACAGAAGTATATATCTATATATACAGTATACCCTGCTTTGTGGGGGAATTCTTCCTGGTATGTTGGAATCTCCCTGAGCCAGCGCACACAACGGCTTCTATTTTTGCTACCCACGGCCATGTGAAATGTAAATATGTTGGGTTCTTGAATCAAACTCCAGCCAAGCACATACTACCAACGGCAATTACCCGCTCTTTTCATCCCTGCCTTTGTCAATGGAGTACCATCCTAGAAATTTCTAGTAGGGATTCTGCACCATTTTGGCTTCTGATACCACCCTAAACCCTTTCAATCAAGAAATTCCAGGACAGAACTAGTTAGAATAGATGGGGCGCCTGTGCACCAGCAAAAATGGTGACCATTGCAACTGCAGGTGTATCGTTGATCACTATCACTATGGGGCCACATAAAAGATGAGAAAATATGATAGCAGCGACTCATGCAAAACATGTTGCTACACAGATAAGGGATGTATACAGCTGCCCTCTTTCCAATGGAAGAAGGTATGCTAGTTCGGGATGGAACCCTGGCTTGGGGGAGGGGATCCTCTGTCTGAGCTGAGGAGTCCTTTGGTCTTTTGGATCCCAACAATGTGGAGCTGTCGAGAGAACGTCTGGCAAGTGCAACATCCATGGTCACTGGCAGTCGCGCATCAGGGAGTCGCCCAATGGTTGAAATTGATTCATATGAGCAATACTTGTTACCTGCTAAACTTATGAGCATAGTAATAACTGGTTGGTTAATGTGAATTGTTAATCACTGGTTGGTCGATAGTCAATTGTTGAACATTTTTTAGAATAACTCTGGATTTGCTGTTTGATTTCTTTCGTTCCTGGCGAACGAGTCATTGAGTCATCTGGCTACGCGACCAACGAACAAGAAGTGCGAACACCAGAATACCACCTCAAGTCATTACCGCTTGGTAGACAGCCCTGTGATGACCATCATCCAGCCGGTAGTAGATCCGATCTTCTCAGCATGGCGCAGAGTCTGGTGCAGCTGAACGCTGAACAGCACTTGAAAGGGTTTGATCGCTTGATCATCATGCTGTCCACCATCAAGTACAACCTGTTGGACAATCCTTCCTCTATGTCATGGGATCCCTGGTGGGCAGCAGATGATGAGATCATTTGGGATGCCTTGAAGGGAGCATTGTGGACATGTTCATGATATCCATATTGATTTTTGTATCTTCGCAAGAATTCTGAATCGATGGTGAAGCCAGCAAAATGACACGAGTTCGGGTCTCCCCCCACGCTCAATTCTTCCAAGACGCTGGCTTTCAATTCTCCTGGAGAATGAAAATCACAATCTGCTTGATCTTTTTATTCTTAACTGTTCTGCTTGATTCCTGGGCTGCCTCCGAAAGATGGGAACTAGCTTGAGCTGCCTAGTCTTTACATTCTTCCTCGATCAGTTCCACGTTGGAACAGCCACCGTGTTCTGGAACCTAGCTTTGATGCGCCACCCCTGCTCTCAATGTACTTCATTGAGTCGGAATCAGATGTATTTTTGACGAATCCGTCAGCTCTCCTGCAAGAAACACAAAACACATGTTTTGGGTCTTCTGCAAGGTTTCACAGACTAATTTGATCTCATTTGATTGAAAGATGGTCACATTGAAATTCGTCAGTTTGATGGAAGGCGAAACGAGCGCAGCGATGTAGACATGTAGATGTCCACGGTGGTGGGTCCCCAGCCCCAGAGGGGCGCCCCAGGTGATGATCCCCAACGGAGTCTGCAACTTGCTGATGTCCACGGTGGGTTTCTTAATCGTGCTTTGGCAGAGGAAGGGTTGAAGTTGGTTGGTTGGTTGGTTGGTTGGTTGGTTGGTTGGTTGGTTGGTTGGTTGGTTGGTTGGTTGGTTGGTTTGTTGGTTGGTTGGTTGGGAGGTTGGTTGGTTGGTTGGTTGGTTGGTTGGTTGGTTGGTTGGTTGGTTGGTTGGTTGGTTGGTTGGTTGGTTGGTTGGTTGGTTGGTTGGTTGGTTGGTTGGTTGGTTGGTTTGTTGGTTGGTTGGTTGGTTGGTTGGTTGGTTGGTTGGTTGGTTGGTTGGTTGGTTGGTTAGGATCATTGCGAAAAAGAATAGCAGAGGATTAGAGAGAATAGGTGATTAAATAGAATAGAGAATAGGCACAGCCAATTATGTTCATGGGGTTGGGCATCCAATTTTCCGGAATGCCAGCCAATTGCTGACGTGGGTCAAAGCCAGTACCGCTCACGGACGAAGACGAGTCGGAAATGTGGGAGACAAATGGTAGAGTTTCTAAAACTCGGGAACCCCAGTTGGTAAACAAGCTCATCAAACTCCAGTAACCAAAAATATTGGATGGTTTCTTGGTTTCTTACTAAAACATGATGAACTGATGATGTGATTTGGGGGGACCCCCTACTTTACGAAGCCAGCAAATGAGAAACAGCGACTTCACCACCTCCCAAGGTACCAGAATTTTGCGGCGCAAAGAGCCATCGTAAAAGATATCAACAGCTGGGATTTCATATGCAAACCAGCTGTAGCCCAACTACCAACATATACCACCATAATAAATCATTGTATCTTATGCTGGTATATACCCATACTTTTCACCATTTATCTATATTAGTGTGGCAACCAATGGCATTCATTGAGAACATGGTCATATATATATATATAATATGTATATATTTGCCAAAAAATTCACCAGAAGACACTGAAACGATTTCGCAAGCCCAAAACGCAACGCCAAAGGGCTTTCCGTGCTTTGCAAACAAATTTGCATCGCATAGTAGGAGGTCCAATCTTTTCTCCCAAAATTGCTAGATTGGTTGATGCTGGATGGCTTGAAACAGCAAATCTAGGATGGCTAGCAGCCCAGACCCATCTGGTAGCCTCTAGCTAGTCTTTGTTTTTGTTGCATGTTGGCCTGCTGGCTCGCTGACTTGCTGGCTTGCTAAGTGGCTTGCTAAATGGCTTATTGACTGGTTGGCGGGCCAGCCGGATCGCCCGCTTGCTCGCCTGTCTGCCTGCCTGCTTGCCTGCCTGTTTGCTTGTTTGCTTGTTTGCTTGTTGGCTTGTTGGCTTGTTTGCTTGTTTGCTTGCTTGCTTGCTTGCTTGCTTGCTTGCTTGCTTGGCTGTCTGTCTGTCTGTCTGTCTGTCTGTCTGTCTGTCTGTCTGTCTGTCTGTCTGTCTGTTTGTGTGTTTGTTTGTTTGTCTGTCTGTCTGTCTGTTTGTCTGTCTGTCTGTTTGTTTGTCTGTCTGTTTGTTTGTTTGTTTGTTCGCTGATCTTTTTTGTTGGTTTGTTGTTGTTTCTTTGTTATCGCTCGTTGATTGTTTTGCTGGTTTGTTGGTTTGTTGTGTTGTTGTTTTGTCGGTTTTGGTTGTGGTTGTGGTTGTGGTTGTGGTTGTGGTTGTGGTTGTGGTTGTGGTTGTGGTTGTGGTTGTGGTTGTGGTTGTGGTTGTGGTTGTGGTTGTTGTTGTTGTTGTTGTTGTTGTTGTTGTTGTTCCTGCTGGTTTTCTTGCATCCGCTACCTGCCCCTTCCAGATGTTGCGAGCAAGGTCTCCAACCTCATCGGGGATCTCAAAACCCAGCGAGTCTTGGCCAAAATCAATCGGCAGTGGCTCATTCACAGCTGGACTTCTCCCTTCTTGATGATCATTGGTTGATTCCCGACAAAAACGGGTACCGGGTAGCACATGACAGTGATGAGAGATCCGAGATCCATATGAATAAACCACTATCAGTTTTGTCGCACATAGCTAGTGATTCACTATGTTTTATTTTTATTTTTAAGAATGGATCTCTCATTACACTCCTGTAGAAACAGTAAACTCCTACAAGAGTCAACCGCGCTGTGGGGGCTGCTGTCGCGATAGATGGCTGGTCTTTTCTCCAAGCAAGTGTGCGGGGAGTACCAACAGAGATGGCGGTCTTCAACGGCATGGGTGCTACTTTGGGGGTGCTTCAAGTACAGAGGCATTGGAACCCCAATCTGTTGAATTGTGAAATTTGGACTCTGCGAACCTACAGTTCCCCATGACAAAGGATGGTCGATGTATGAGGTTCATCCCGCGGCATATTGACCCGTCCATGGATGATGCCCTTTATCCACAAAATTTGTACTTTCCCAGGCCATGCACAAATGATTTTGATACCCCCCCATGCTTTACAAATCGGCCTCATGTACGCGTCTGTCAAGTCTGGGGTTGCATGTCATGAATCAGGTGGTACATGAGCTAATAGTCAGCATCATATTGTTGGTTGATGCTATTGTCGTTGAGTACTGGTCCATTTTGCCGGAACTTTTTCGTCTCGCTGGAAGAATTCCAGATCCCTCCGCTTTATGACATTAGGCTGAGAGGTATACAACATTCACACATATCATGAGATGTTGATGTAATCTGTATATCTGAATATCTCAGACATGGCTATGAGCCAGTATCTACCAACCACACAGTGGTCATGCAGTCATGCATGCGATGTTCGCCAGAGGCAAAGGGTATTGACCTGCAGCCATATGCAAATTGCTATTATCCTACATGATGGTTTCTCACAATGGGGGTACTTCCAAGTCATTTAGTAAATCCATCATTTAGCATAACACAGACCATTCATTTTCGGAGTTCCCAATTTTTAAAGAAACCCAGCCATTTGTCTCCCAGATGTCCGTATTGAAAACTGCTTATGAACTTGGATGAACTTGGATGTAGTTGGATGTAGTTGGATGTAGTTGGATGAACCATATACCCATGGTCGTTCTCCAATGGATCCAATGGTTGGATGGTTGGGGAAAGGTGCCGGAGCTGAGGCCTGGGTGCGTTGATTGCCTCGGTGATGCTGTGCTTATATGGCTTTGTGGCAACAGAGGCGCCTGAAAACTCCAAAAGCGTCCGGACAGTTATTGGTTGTTGGTAGGTTGGCTTGGTTTGGTTTGGTTTGGTTTGGTTTGGTTTGGTTTTGTTGGTTGGTTTTGTTGGTTGTTTTTGTTGGTTGGTTTTGTTGGTTGGTTGGGTGGCAGAGTGCTTTGTTGTTGTTGTTGTTGTTGTTGTTGTTGTTGTTGCTGCTTGTTCTGTTGCTAGTGAAAGCATGGATCGGTTCCGATCGGTCGGTTCTATTGGTTCTATCCCTTTGCTTAGATCAGTTTGATGTGCAGATCGACCCTCCAGGTAACCGGTTAACTGCAAGGTCCTACTGGTAATCGTTTGTGTTCTTTTAGTTTTTCTTTGGCTAAAGTACCCTACTACACACCAAAGTTTTGCGTATATAGGTTTTATATTTGACAGTGATGCTTTGGCAAGACTGGATCATCTGGATCAACAACTACCAGTAAAACAACTCGCTTGATCATGGAGGTTGATTGGAGAGTATCACCAGTCAATCAGTTGACAACCAGCAATGACGAGGCGTGTTTGTCAGCTTTTGCAGTTTTTTTAATTTGGGCCATCACTCCAAGAAATGCTTTCCTTCCAACTTTGAGCTTAGAGGGGGGGCCTTTCTGCACAGCGGGCAGTGAGGAGTATCAAGGACCCTTACTACCAATAAAACAATCAGTTTTCAAAGGACAGTCACAGGCAAGCAGGGACCGACGTATAGACTCCTTTGGTTGAATCGGCGATGCCTGCATAAGTACCATCCAATCAAGGACCGTTCACTATGTCCATTGCAATACAGTATAATCCAAAAAAACAGTACAAGACAATGGCATAGAAACAGCATTCAGTTGTTGGTGCTTGCTGCATCCAGGTTTGGCACCTGCTGATTTTGCACGGCTGCATGGGCTTGGGCTTGGGCCTCTTCGTGCCGGCCTTGGGTCCCACCCTGCAGCGCTACTCCAACTTGGCCCATTCCAAGAAGGCGGGGTCATGGCCTGGGTCCAAGTTTTTTTTCCGTAGGAAAATCCATGGGTTCGCTGAAGTCGCTTCAGTCTACGCAATGATTGGTGATGGCGAATGGTTCCATTGACGTCAGCAGGTTGATTTCACAGATACCTTGGACACCCAACATTTGCGGACCAAGCATCAATGCAGCGGAGGTCAACAACTTTGATGCCACAAATCTTGGGGAACAAGCATGGGACCATCACAGTCATTTTGTTTAGGGAAACCATCACTTGAAGGGGTGATGGACACCTGGTCAACTTGAGACGATCATCGTTGAGCATAGAAGGTGCGAGTCTGGGGACAGCCCAAGACTTCATCACAGCTCGTGCATCGGTGGCTACACATCAATGGTCTGATCTCAAGCCGTAGCCCACGTTATCCTTGATCAGGCCGCGCAGGCCTCCGCGCTCCCACTATTCGGGCTGCAGTTGGGACAGGCGATGCATTCGGGGCGTGGGTATCGAATCATGCCATCCGCATGCCAGCACAGGTTTGTTGGCACCACCACCAAGTCAGGATATTGATATAGACCAACTCGGAACGCGCAGGCACTGAGTATGTCTCAAGGGTTTCAAACATCGCACTCCTCCTGATTTGGGGAGCACTTCAGCACTTTGTATCCCTGACTTCTTGCGATTTCACAGGTCATCGCGTGAATGGTTGTCAACTGCAACGCATGCAGCTATTTGCCATCCAGACACGGCTGTCCCCTGGTTTTGGCCATGGGCGTTTTTGGTATGCGAGCAACCTGCAAATTCTTGAGGGCCCAACAGCCAGTATTCACAACAAACAGCCTTTTTGGGTGAATTTAAGCAGACAGTTCAATTTGCGGACCATGTATTCGGCAACATGTTTTCTTCATTCTCAACTATATCCCCACATGAATGACCGCACAGGTTGATTGCTTACATTTAGAACACTATTTGCTTTTGCATTTTTTTAGAAAATGAAGCCAAGGAAAACACTAGATCCAAACATTTTACACACATTTTTAGAACATGTGGTTTTTGAACCTTAAGGAAAACATTTTTCAAATCCACAGTCCCAGCAGTGATTGCTACTGTCGGCTTCAAACTCATTGACTGCAGGTGGTCGGCCAGCCGGTCTTTGGAGCCATCATCGGTGACAGCCAGGACGGTGCTGGGGAAGCCCACGGGGGGCAGCGACCACTGGTAGGAACCAAGCGCCTTAGTGAAGCCTCGGCCGACTCTTAGATGGGAGGCACTGGCAGTGGGAAAACTCGAACTATGAGGGTCTTGGTGATAGCAAGTGACTTCGTTGTCATTGTGAAATGACTGCGATCTTTTTGTCTATTTGAGATGGATTCTTTGCCAAAGGTTCGGTTTGAACGCAGCTTTTGAACCGAGCACACATAAGCACACAAGCCTCACATCGACAATAGAGCCAAATTTCTACCAAAGACATTTCCAGTATCTTTGGCTGTGTGAGTTTGTTGCTTTGCAACGTACATGCCTTGCATTGGCAGGTCTGTTTGGATGGAAACCACAATTTCTGCTTCGCAGCACAGCATGAGATACTGAGACGCATTCAAAACTTGATAGCACAGGTTTGATGCAGGCCTACATGTACATGTTCAAACTCTTATGATTTACTATACCTACATATATATATATATATATATATATTTGCATACTTCATACACATGGCAAGATGCTCATGAGCACGCAAGAAATGGTGGAAGGTGGTCCAAGGTGAGCACCCTGGCAGATCTTCAGCAGCCTGCAGGACCGCTGGCGGATGAACATTGCCTGGCTCATTGCAGGAATTTCCTTCGCACTGGGCGCAGTTCTGATGGACGTTTCGGTGTTTCTGGTGCACAGGCGCACAGGGACATGATGCCACAGTGATGTCACGGTGATTCGCCACAGTGATGGCACAGTGATGCCAGAGTAGTCCCACTTGTAGATGCCACATGTAGATGCCAAAAGTAGATGTCACATGTAGATGCTACATGTACTTGTAGGAAAGACAGCGGACTAAACTTTTGCAGCATTTCTTTGTTGGGCAGTTCCATTGCGTTGCATGTGTGGTGGTTGCGTTCGCTCCCTGGACGTTGATGACCATGGCACGTAGACAAACTGACGAAAAGTCGGTGTAGCACCCTGTCCTCTAGCTGGCTCGTGGAAGATCGAAGATAAGACACCTGTGATATGAGACTGGTGCTAAATCACAAGTTGTGGTAAAATCGCAGGGCGGTTCCTCGGCTTCATGGATCTCTCATTGAAATTGATACATAACCTCGACTTGAGATGGCTTGGGCCCAAATCGCGAACCCTTTGCTGCAACTTGGCTAGCGCAAGTCCCCCGAAATTCCGAACCAGGGGGATACCAAGGGGTGAGTGACTGAGTGGTGTTGCAAGAAACGGCGGATTGACAGTTAGACTTGTTATCAACAAAAACCATGTCTGATCAGCAGACTATATGGAAAGCAAATTAGGTTGCCATCAGTAGGAAATCATTCTGAGACTGGCAACTGCCATGAACCAGGCCATGGAAAGTACCTTCCCGCTTGGATAGTCTCAATTGTCTCCAGGCACCCAGTGATGAAGAGGCTGAAGTACACGCCTGATCAGGTGAAGGTCATGACTCTTGGTTCGAAGCGGCGCCCAGTGTGGTGCATCATACCACCCCCTGGCGCTGGTGTTTCAACCTTCATATCTTCTTCAGTTTGAAACAAGCAGCCTAGCAGGCGCATCCAAGAACCCAGTAGCAACGCGGGGCCAGTTATCCACATGATTGTCGACTGGCTTCCGCATGAGCCCAAAACCGACATCCGCAAAGCATGGACGAAGTTTCCCTGACATAGCTTACTACAGTTATAGCTTCCAAACGAAGGACACACCTTGACAGCTGGTCATTCACACACCCACACCACGTTGCTGGAAACAGCTGGGACCGGTCGTCAAGTGCCGCTCCCAGGATCGAAACCGATGCCAAGGAGCAGGATGTCTTTGTCGAGGACATGGCAACCTCTTCGGTGGCCAACACCGAAACAGTGGAGATTCTTAGGTGGCTATGGGTCAATATTAACCAATAATAATGGCTTGAAATAACCAACAATTTCATAGGGAAAACCATTGATAGGGGAACCAAGGATACAGGGTTTTGACCCACAGCCAGGCCATAGACGTCCAAGAAAAAACATCACACTCACACACGCCTGATGAGTACAGCACAGGCCAAACATCGTGGAGAGCATTTATTTGTGTTTGCTGGTTGGTTGCACCGGGACCCTGTTTCGAATTTGCATACAAGTCACGAGGGTTCCAGATTCACAGGGATTGGGGCAGGATGAGGAAAGGGTGCAGTGTATGAGGACAATGTTTTAGAATGCGCCAATCCAACCTTCTGGACTGACTGGGCACAGTCTCAGTTAACATTGTTAACATGCATGCAATCCACAAGGTCATGATAATTTGAAACCCAGATTTGCGATTGCTACTCTCACCATTGCGTTCCCCTAGATTGTTGCTGGATTCCTTCGTCGCTCGGCTATCCCAAACTTGTCAATGGTTGTCTGGTTTTTCTTGTTGGTGTCAAGCTTCCCTCTGTTACAAAGATCGTGTGGTTGTTGTTGCTGTCGCTGTCCCTGTCGTTGTTGTTGCTGCTGCTGCCGCTGATGGTGGTGCTGCTGTCGTCGTCGTTGTCGTTGTCGTTGCTCGTCCAGCTGTTGTTGTCGTTGTCGTCGTCGTTGTGGTTGTGGTTGTGGTTGTGTTTGTGTTTGTGTTTGTGGTTGTGGTTGTGGTTGTGGTTGTGGTTGTTGTTGTTGTTGTTGTTGTTGTTGTTGTTGATGGTGGTAGTGGCGGTGGTGGTGGTGGCGGTCTTCGTAGTTTTAATAGACGCAGTTGTGCTATCCTTTGTTCCTGGCAGGACATGTGCAAAAAGTTGCGCGGCATGCTTACGGAAGGCCATCCAGATGCTCGCAACTGCAGTCAGTCACTGGTAAGTCCGATAGAGACTCTTTCTGCTGAGTACAGGATAGCATCAGCAGGTGGCTAGAAAGAGTTCGATGACAGCACTATAGGTATTTGCATTTCTTTGCAATGCGTGACTCATTGGTGATATGATGTTGTACGCGCACTACGAAACCACCAATGCTGAAAATATCGTAAACCTGGTACTTGGAAGTAAAACATAGAAGTAATATGCTTTGTTGAAAATAAACGTTTGGCAGTGGGTCAAAACCCCGTACCCCTGGTTCCTCTATCATTAACCATTGTTTTCCCTATAGTTTTGTTGGTTATCATTCACCATTATTGTCAGTTAATATTGACCCATAGCCATTTGGCACTTGGAAGTTTATTCCCATGAGGCAGCGGACCGAGAGACAGACGTCTTTCGGAGCAGACCACGCCACGCCAAGGATTTCCGCGGTGCGCGCCTCTATAGCGGCGTTGCGCAACGCTTCATCGCGCGGGTCATCGACAGGTGGAAGCTGCATCCAGCGGCGCTGCTGGATGGTTGGACTGGACTTCGTTTAGTGGAAAGTCATTAGATTTGAGAGGCAAACTGAATATATCTTTTGAGTATGGCTCAAAATGAATGTGGTCCGGATTCCTACTAGCTTTGATTCCTTTGGTTGAGCCATAAACCACATCCTGTGCACCCAACATATTGGTGGTGGGTGCTCTAGTGACTCGTTGGTTGTTGCATTGGGAGGATCGCCAAGATTTAGGGAATGGACGATTTAAGCTCGTGGTGACTGAAAGCAATGACCCAAATACTGGGACGGTGGGACACTGGGACGAACGATCCTTGCGGGACCCTCCAGAGCCTCAAGAATCTCTGACATTGCAGAGCTGTGATACATATTGGGGTCACATGGATGCGCCCGGACATGAATTTCCAGAAGAAACCCCAAGGCCCTCCGAGAGCGAAGTGCAAAATCAATGAAGCTGGCAGTTTCGGAAACTGGAAAGCAAAGAGTTAAGCAAAAATCGAAGAATTGGAAGCTCCACAGTGCCAAACTCTGATAGGAAATCACCAGCTCGACAGACCCATGGCGCAACGGTGACTTGTGAAACCGTTCAAGCACAACCCCCTTAGACCCAAATGATGGTTTCTAAAAAATAGGGGACCCCCCCAAATGGCTATGGGTCAAGCACTTGACCAGCAGTAGTGGGGGATAGTAACCAACAATAATGAAAACAATGGTTGATGATAGGGGAACCAGGAGTCCAGGGTTTTGCCCCACAGCCAAATCATCCAGTATATCAACTGACCATTCATGGTAATAAATAAACCAACCATGACTTTGGGGTACTTCCATGGCTTGAGAAACGCCCAACGGTTTCAGAGACGAACATTTTGGCCACCAGGGTTCCGTACGATCTCTGACTTGGAAATTTTGCCACGGCCTTTGATTGCTTGGTCAGCAACGGCCGCTTGGTTACTTTAGGATTCACTACACCCCCATGAATAGCGAGTTGCTAACGAGCATTCCAAGGTTTCAAAGGGTCCTTGTTGATATGTACAAATTTAAACATATTTATATATACACACATACATTTCCTTATCAATCCGCATCATTATTGCTTGTTATTTCTTATGGTTTCTTGTTGAGGACAGCAAGACCAATCATGGTTCAACCATAGCAATCACCCAAAAGGCTATGTCTTGCGGCCAGGTCAATCCCCAAGTTGCGAGACGACCCAGAGGAACATCTCGAGGAGATCGGACACAGCCAAGCAGCACATCATCCAGTTGTTCTTGCCATTTTTCGTTGGTTTTTGCATCTCTGGGCAATTTTTGAGTGAACCCTCTTCTGTTGCAAAAAGTGAGGATTTCATTCGAATTTGATATCAATTTCATTCGAATTTGATCTCCAAAATCTGTGTTTTGATGTGTTTTGTCATGTCCCTTGGTTTCGTCAGCTTGTGGGCTTGCCTCCCTGTCCATTGGACACCTTGTGGCGGGTTCCGCTGGGCTGACGACTTTGGCCGCCAGGATGTGGCGATGTGGCTGACCAGATCGGGTGCCGAGGAAGACCGCGAGTGGTTCCGCAAGAAGTTTCCGCATGTGAGGCCGCTCCAGTGATCAGCCGCAGGGAGAGCGGTGGCGGTTGATGCCCTTGTGTTGTCACGGGAAGCAGCTACACAGGCCAAGCGGTGCCGGACTTGTCACGCAGGAAGATCGGATTTGGATGGTTGATCAATGCTGATTATACTTAACGACGGTTCATGATCGTTGGTGATGGCATTTCACAATGCAAGTAGAAAGTTCAAGGGATTCAAGGGCACTGCACATGAAGCAACCGTTGCGAAATGATGGAGTTGATGGTTGACAATTTGGGTAGAACCTGTATGATCAAGGGCAAACCAATCCTGACAACGGGATCCCTGCGACCGGAGATGCCACAGGTTTCCAGACGACCAGAAAACTCAATCGGTTCCCCGGCATGGTGAACTCGCGCCGCGGCCTTGTGGCGGACAGAAATCCAGCTTGCCAAAGACTTTTTTGGGAATGGAAAACGAGTCCAGCCCAAAAATTGCCAGAGAACAAGTGAATACTAGTATTTCCATGTATTTCCCATACATTGTGTTTTGGTACCATTGGTGTTAACGGATTTTTGTATCATGATCACCAATGAATTATTGATTCCTGCAGATCACATGGCCATATTGTCCGTTTGCTGGTTCATCAGCCAGTGGTTGAGGGTTTCTGCTATGCTCCATTGGAGATGTGAGATATTTCTTGGGTGATCTCCTATACACTACGAGTCAATCAGGAAGGTTCTGAGATTATCCGCCATGAAGTTTATGATCCTGCTTTGCTTATTACGGGGTACTTCCTATCGGCCCAAACTTTTGAGCTACTTTGACAGGCAAAGCCGAGCCAGTTCTCGAAATATGGTGGTTTCTCAAAATTTGGAGTATCCCCAAATCATCCCAAATATTCTGAAGAAACCACTATAGATTCTGGATGATGCCCTGGGCTGTTGGAGGTTGGAACTTGACCCCAGCACACAGTCGGTCGCCTTGAGGAATCGACCACGACGTTCCGAAACGCGCCGGCGCCCAATGATCTCGCCTGAGCACAGCTGTGGCCACCAGTTCCATGCTGTTGGGTGGGGAGCTGCCTGGCCACAGCCGTACGAGTCGTCGCGTGGAGCCCTTGGTTTTGATGCGTGCTGCATGGGCTATGGCAACGGATAGATTCAGATAGAGATCTACCAACCAATTGATCTATGTCCATACGCGCAACACATACACTGGCCGCATCAAACCAGGGTTGCTGCAATTTTTTTGTGGCTCCGGCAAAGCTGGAGATTCACTCTTCAACTTGAAAGACAGAGCCCTGATGTCTTGCATCCAACCATTGTGAACCTATCCTTTCCCCTTCATTAAGCGTCAGCCAGTAACACTTCAGACACTTCATTCTTGTTCTGGTTGACTGTTTGATGGCAACCAAATCAACAATCAGCATGGGATCGATGAAATGAGTAAAAACAATTTCCCACCTTCCAGTGGTTAAGCACCTGAAGTATGTGACTCCCAAAAGACCTGGTTGGGTGGTCGGCTGGTTGGTTTCCCATAGAGGTCTTACCACCTGCTCTGTTGGGCACCTTGCTGATGCGTTCCCGGCATACTTTTGACGTCCGATTATTGCTGATATACAGTAGATTATGATGGTGATGGCTTGCTTGTTCTTGGTTGACTCTGTTCGGTCTTGGTCATTCTTAGTTGTTATCATTTATATATATATATATTTATATTTATATTTATATTAATCAATATACATATATGGCTGCGGGCCACAAGCACTTCGAACTGGGGAGATGAACAATGCACCAGCTCGAGTATTCTGTATTGTAATTTCTGGGGATATTCAGTTAGGCTGCGGGGTATCGACCCACAGCCATAATTATATCAGATATTACATACGTGAATGGATGCATAAGCATTATCTATATCTATACCTATACTTATAGCTACATCTATATCTATATCTATATATATATCTATATATCTACATCTACATATCTATAGCAATATCTATATCCAAATCTACATCTACACCTACATCTACATGTCTATATCTGTATCTATATCTATATCTATATCCATATCTACATCTATCGCTACATCTACGTCTACATCTACATCTACATGTCTATATCTGTGCTATTTCTATATCTGTATCTATATACCCACATCTATATCTATATCCATTTCTATCTCTATTTCTATATCTATATCTTTATCTTTACCACTATGTTTATACCTACATCTACTCGATATATAGATACACTTATGCATTATTATTTGTATTATCATATCCTTGTCATTGCCGAGTTTTTTGCTTTTCCCAAGGCTCTGAAAATATATCTCGATCGTTGTTGTTTGTCGTTTCTGCCACTAGTAAAACCATTTCTACGTCGTTCAGTTCGCCTCGTTTCTTGTACATGAGACAAAGCCAGACCAAACTTTGGTTTGTCCTCCATGCCCACACTCGGCCGATAGGGATCCCAGATCCTTTTGGCGAATGTGTGTATTTGGGGACCCAGTCAATGTCATATGGCTTGGTGCAAAAGTGGCAGGAGTAGCAGGTGGTGTTAATGGTGGTAGGGCTGGTGGTGTTGGTGTTGGTAGTCGTGGTGGTAGTGTTCGTAGTGGCAGGGCTTTTGTGTTTTCAATCACGATGATCATTCCACTCACGGCGAAGATCACGCATAGATACCTGGCAGAGCAACGGTTCATTGTGCGGTGCTGTGCAGTTCCGAAGGGTGTCAGTGCAACAGGGTCTGCGGCCTGATTCAGCATGTATCCAATCGTGAAGATTGCCGCACTTGGCGGCGTCTCACGGTATCCCCGTCCCGAAGCCACCGTTCGAGCGTATGTTCGACGGAATTCGGGGAGTCTGTCAAAGCAAGAACACAATTTCATGACCCAAAAGATGAGATATTGAGAAGGGCAAGAACAGTGCCTCGCAACCCGAGACTTTCTTCACTTCGAATCACTTCGATGTATAATTGCGTATCTTCAAGGTGCATGCATGCTGACAGACAGACAGACAGACACACACACACACACGTGCACGCGTGCACGTATGTACTGTATATTATCCACATGTTGTAAGGGATATGCAGTATGTGTCAATCTGTGCAGATATGGAAATGTGGCGCTTTTGACAAGACTGACGCTCAGAAATCAGGTTCCGGAGCACTATCGAACTGCTTCCAAGACTTGAACGCAGTTCGGTGATACCTTGCTAACGACGGGCGTGTGGATGTGTATACAGTTCATGTATTTTGGGATAAAACCTATGTTGCACCAATTTACACTCTACAGGTATCCAGTTTATGTTGGCTAGAGATGCACACATACACATCACCAACTTGCCCACTTTAATTCCGAGTTTGGATTGAGGCGACAAACAAGTGGCAGTGCCAAGTGTTCCTGGAAGTGAAGCAGCATCTGATGAAGGGGGCAGCACGATCATGTGCTAGCTATGATGATGACAGCTTCATCAGTAGTGATGGCAAGGACCATGATGATGAAGAAAATGAGGACAAAGTGAAAGCAAATTATGTGATGAAGAACAAGAAGACATCAACAGATAAAGGTAACTGCTCTTCATGTTCATGTAGCAGTAGTGATCAGTGCTACTGCTACACAGCTTGCCTGCCGGCAAGCTCCTCAAGCTAGGTGACCTCTGTGTCATGAATGGTTTTTTGGGTGTGGTGACCCTCAGTTTCATCCGACTGTTTTGGTTGGCAAAAGATCCACAGCCTTGGTCGGTTTTGATCATCGGACGTCGGACATCCATAGAATTGAAGCATCCGTTTCGCCATAGCTGGCGATTTACCCCCGAGATCCGGGTGGCTTTTTTACATGGGCGTTTCTCAAAATAGGGGACCCCCCAAATCATTCCTTAATAATCATTTTTCATCAATAAACCAACCACTTAGGGGTGCCCCTATGGCTTGAGAATAGCTATTAACCTAGTGAACTGAATCTTCATTAATACTGTACCACTGTTTAACGATCAATTGGTAATTACCAAGAACCCCTATGACTATGGCTTGAGAATAGCTATTAACCTAGTGAACTGAACCTATGGCTTGAGAATAGTACCACTATATTCAACCATCCTATAAGATAGTTGTACCACTATATTGGACCATCCGATTACCCCAAGAACCCATCTACTACAGATCCAGTACGGATGTTCGGCGCGACGGCGCGGCCAGGTGTCCAAGGAGAAGCAGTTGCAAAGGCACATCCAGGCGCCGCCTCCCTCGCGGGTGTGGGCCCGTTGGGAGGTGAAGCGTTTGGGGGGGGATACAATGGTCGATTAGCATGGTTAATGATAGGGAATTATAGGGATATATCCCATAAGAATGGTTAATGAACATGGTTAGTTAATGATAGGGTCGATTAGCATGGTTGTTGTAATAATGGTTAGTAATATAGGGGATATAATGGTCATCAACCATTTGGGGATACAGCATGGTTGTAATAATGGTTAATGATAGGGAATTCGAACGGTTAGTGATATAGGGGATTCTCATAGGGGGTATAATGGTTAGTGAACCATGCTTATATAGGGGATTAGAACGGGTAATGATAGGGAATTATAATGGTCAATGATAGGGAATCACAGCTTTGTAGGGGATCATATTGGTTGACAATAGGGACTATAACCCGGTAACAGGGGATATACCAAATTATATGATGGTGTCTCAAAGTAAGGAACCCCAAAGTTATGGTTGGTTTTTCTACTAAAAATGCTTCAGAAACCGGATGATTTGGGGGTCCCCTGTGACTTGAGAAACACCCATTTTGGGTCATGGGGATCTACCACGGAGTTGCGGCAACATCATCGTTATTGGTGACGACAAGTATTGTAAGCGTTGTATTATGGTTATCGGTTATTGGTGGTTCTGAACAATGCAGTACTAGTGATAGTATAGTATAGCTAGTAATAGTATAGTATAGTACTAGTGATAGTATAGTACTAGTGAATTATGCTAAGATTCATAGTAATAGTATTGCTAGTCGTTATTAGTCAAACATGCTCATTTCACAATAGTGGCTATTGTCAACCTTCATTTTTCTTACCCTTACCGCTGGTTATTGAACCAACCATTCACCTTGACCAGTATACGTCAGTATACGGTGACCATTGCATTAATCATGACTGATACTACGATTAATGAAATTCTATCACTGAATTATTTGTTGTCATCAATGTCCACTATTATTTCCAATCCTGATAGTACAGTTGTCGGTTACTACCATGAGTCAATACCGCAACAACAATCTTCACTTAACAGTGAGTGCCATTAATCATTTTTTGCCAACACTATTGTTCACCATTATTGCGTATTGCCGTTGATATAGCTAACTGAACCAGAATCAAACCAACCGCGTAAAGAAACCATTATTGCTCAGCATGCACCCCCGTAATTGTTTTGTTTTATCACCAGCAATATTGGATGATTGTCATCAATCACAGTTACTCTTGTCAGACATAGACCTTTGATCATCCATTTTTGACACTACCGTCAATATCACCATTCAACATTCCCATCAATTCACCATTATTACTTCTTAGTATTAGCATAGTAGTATTATCGGGTGTCACCGATAGAAAATCATTCTGAACCAACAAGACTCACTATTGTTCACCATGATGCACCATGAATCATTATTGCTAATACGATTGTTCAGCATAGTATCTTGGTACCACACATCACTGCACGCACCTATTGCTTGTTCAGAACGGCCATGCTCTATCGAAGCCATTATTTCTTCAAGCAATCAACTACCAGACCTATTTTTGTCAACCATTGTCAGCTAGTAAATGCTTAAAACTGCTTAAAACTGTTTCGGAGCGCCTAAAACAGCTTAACATTGTTAAAGAAGTTGCTTCAAGCTGCTTAAAACTGCGTAAACTTGTTAAACAAGTTGCTTAAAACTGTGTAAACATTGCTTGAAACCGTTTAGAAGTGCCATTTCATCTACTGAAAAAGAACGAAATTTTTGCCTCCAAAATCTTCACAGAACTTGGATCGCCCAGGCCCAGAAGCGTCAGCGCGCAGCTGCCTCTGCAGGAGTGACAGCGCCATGCGAAGCACGGGTCGTCAAGGGGCTCCCAGGGGCCTTTCAAGGGGCTCCCAAGGGGCTCCCCATCAGCTCAGTGCCACGGAGAACCACTCATCATGACATGTTGACCATCACATTCTTGAATTTGAAGCTACAAAGCATCAAATGAATTCAAATGAACTATGACATGAAGCATGAAAGCATGATTTTGACTGGGCATTGTCACAAGCTTTTATTATCCATGCGACTTTTTCGCGATTGGACATCCACATTTTTGACACTATGGTTAACTGTTGTAGTATAGCGCTGCCAATATTAGCCATGATGCCACAGTCTTTCCAATCTTTGGTTACATCCCCAGCCATTCTATGCTTACATCCCGTGGTGGCGTGTGTATACTGTATATCAGTATATCCAACAAGCATCCCAACATATCCAAACAAAGAGTTCGTATGAATTATGGATTCAGTTCGCATAGTATCCTTAAACATTCTAGGAAACATTCTAAGAAATGGTTGGTATGGAGTATGGATAGTATCTATAGCTTTTTTGTTGGTGGTTGGCACCCCTTTGGATAGTAGGACCTCCTTCAATGGTGCCCCCATCGCAGGCAACGAGAGCGGTCTCAGCAGTTCTTTGGCGTTTACGCCTGTGCAGGGTATCGAGCTGGTTCTGGGGCTCAGACGGTGATTCCCAGGGAGGAAACTGCTGGGGATCTGAGTCCTGTGACTTTCCAGTAGGAAGCTGATGTACAGTAACATATACACTAAGAATGTACAGATGGAAAATGAATGAAAATGAGACATGTAAAAGAACCACATTACTTTCCCAAGAAATCTTTGTTAAAGAATATATGGATGTCCGTACATTGGGCTCCGATGGCTTTGAGAACTCCTTGGAGACCCCCCGCCTTTGCGCGCAGTACAGAACCAACCGGCACAGCATGATCACAGCACTTGCCTCAACCTGGTTGTGGCTCGCAATTGCCCTACCATTTGGGATGAGGAGACTTAGGGCTGAGCTGAACATACAATGCTAGATGAAATTCTGGTTCATGACCTTGGCCACTGTGAAACTAGATCATTACTTCAAAACTCACATATGGACCAAATGCTATTATTGTTGGCATGTGTTGGCATACAGAATTATCTTTGGTTGCTGTTTACTGTTGCCATTGGCCAACTCATCGAGTCTTCTTGCATATGACCGGTTGTAGAAGAGCAGCTAACCAACGTATTGAACATCTTTATCACACATTTATCATTTTCATTCTTGTTTTTCAGCCGTTATTCGATGATTCCAATGCTCTTAACACAGCAACTTAAACATCAAAAACTAAGTACTAACAACCAATCTCAAGTAATTCTGACGAAGAAGTGATCAGCAACTCACGATTTGCCGGCCATGAGTTACCATTAGTTACCTTACCAAACACATCCCCAGCCGCAGATCCACCGCAGCACATCCTGAGGCGAATCCAAGTGCTCAGCGCAAGGCTCCAGATGTTGGTTGGGACGCCCAGGGCTGCGACAGGCTGCGACAGGCTGCGACAGGCTGCAAGCCGTTGGGAGTGCCTTGTTACGATCCCATGTAAAACAAGGGGAATCCCATGGTTACTGATCCTTGTTGCGGTCATTTTTTTGGAAACCATCAGTTTTGGAAACTATTGGGGGTTGAAGATTTGGGAACTCAAAGCCTTTGTTTCTTGGCTCAGTGGGCTAAGATGGGAATCATCATGATGGTTTTGCGATGTGGGTTTTCATTTCAACGCTGGGAATGGTTGGCTCTCTGATGAGCCGAAGAAAACCGCTGCTGAAGTGCCAACTTTTTCCAAGGCGAGAAATACTTCTCCAATTCAGCCACCTTCGTCAACTTAGCCCTGAGCCCAGAGCGGGAAGGGTCATCGGCTCACCCCAGACGAGGATGTGGGGAAGTGGCCATGCAACACCCCCCCCAAAAAAAAATTCAGCTCTTTTGCTCATTGGCTGGAATGTTTGAATGCATTTTGTTGGTTTACATGTGTTCGGAAAGGTCCATACGGAGATGTGATGGATCAACATTGATTGAGCACTTTCCTTTGAAGCGAAAAAGTCTTTGATTTGCCCGTTGACTAAGTCCACGCCTATGCGCAATCCCTGAGCCTGAGCTGTAGAAATTGGGCAGCGCGCACCACAAACGCTGGAAAAAAGAAGCTGGAGTCGGTGGCTGTACAGCACTGTGAAGACGATGCTTGGATGGTTTGTTTCTTTCCATTGGCAATACTACTCGGCATATCTTTGATATAAGAGAGCCCAGACCTTCCAGAGATTGGGAAACTCTTAGGCAACCCCGGGCTGATATTCCCTTTGATTTCCCATGGTTTACACTGTAGCTATGTAATCCTGTAGTTACCCTATCCTTCTCTAAGTTTACCTGTAAATATCAATCTTGAAACACGAGCGTTTGTCACGAGCTGGGCTAAGAAAGAAACTCCGTCTCGTCGGGTTTTCCAAAGGCAAGACACTTCCTGGTTTCTTAGGCAGTTACTCGTCATTGAAATCCGCACACAGCAGCCACTCTCACGAAACATGAATTCAAGAGGTGTACTGTATATGGATACAATTCGGGGTCAAACTTTCATACTGCGCGGTTCTCTCACTGGCAATGAGATTTTTCGCGGTCCTGAACCACACCACCTTTTTCGCCAGCACCCATAGCGGTTCGGACTTCAGTATCGCGGTCCACCATCGGCACCATTTCGGTCAAATGTGGCCATGTCCGGAGGTGAGCTTTCCATCTTGCAAGTGGTTCATTTTGAGCAGACCGTTGCAGGGCAGATCGGTTCCAGCCACTTCGTCATTATTGGCCACTCCAGCCCTCTTAAGCACAATTCAACATGAGGTCTTCACCACGATCTTTACCGTGGAATCCTGCAGCTGATTGGCTCGCTTAGCGGCATGGCCGTGTGCCAAAGAATGGCCTGTCTCTGTGGCAGGTGCGGATGGGAGCGGTCTCAGGGTGGTTGATGGAGCCTAGTGATGTTGTTCAATGGGGATTCCAGTCATCACCAGGAATACATGTCAATTGACCATGAAGATGAAAATTGATCCAATCACTAATCAATCACAATTAATCATAATTAATCATAATTAATCATAATCAATCATATTCAGTCATGATCAATTATGATCAATCATGATCAATCATGATGATGATGATGATGATGATGATGATGATGATGATGATGATGATGATCATCGATGTTTACGATCATAAACTATCGAGGGGAGGCGATCCTCGAGCCCGTTGACAGGAATTTTAGGAACCCTTCGGAATGGGATGTCCTTGAACTCCAGGCAGTACACATTGATCATGGTCACACTTCTCAATTGTGATATACCTGCTTGTGTTGATTTTTGGATGTATCATCGTCTACTGCCATGATCTCGTATCACTACCTTCCATCGATATGTTTCATGATGTTCAGCTTCCTCCTTGACCGCCAAGACTATCTACCTGCATCTTCACCTGTCCCTGCTCACCCTTATCTACCGCTGCTGCTGTCATTTCTACGTAGATTCCCCACCAGCCAGCGAAGCAGCCAAGCAGCCAAGCACCGGTCCCGCGGAGCTGAGCTGATCAGTCACATGCACAACTTACAGGTGGCAGAGAGGCGCTGTAAGAAATGACCATGAACTTGCCATGAAATGACCATGAAATTGCCATGAAATGACCATGAAATCACCAGGAATACATGTCAGGCCTGTCCTTTGCGAATTGTATCTTGGGTTACCACGCCTTGCCTGACATGAGCAGACGAAGAATTGAGTGCAAAGGAGCTATCCTTTACATGTAAAGTCATGTAAACGCGGTCAACATTTCTGGAATTAGCATTGGCATGGAAAAATAACCCCAGCACCATGTTTTGGTTCGATGCGTCAGGGCACCCTGCTAGAACAAGTGCTATTCATGTTACCGGATTTTGGTTCCAGCTTGTACAAATGAGATTCGAGTTCATTCACATGACATTCCAATGCCGATGCGAACACCTCCGTGGTTGACCACCAAACACCATCATAGTCAGCCTCAAATAGCACTGGCTACCACTCGACCATGGGTGTGTAGAGAACGTCTGGACTGCGGGCCCTGAGGTGCCAAGCGAGCTGATGGGACCAGCTGATGTCACTTGGATTGCCTGGCAGAGTGAAGAACTGGATGCCATCAATTCCAGGCATCAAAATAGGGGATCCAGTTCCTAAAATAAGGGTTGCCTATTGTCAGCCACTGCCGGTTGGTTGGTTGGTTGGTTGGTTGGTTGGTTGGTTGGTTGGTTAGTTGGTTGGTTGGAAAATGGAGATGACTCTTCTGCTATTGATGGCAAAGCCGGGGTTGGCTGTGGATTTACCCCTCAACGAAACCTCATGATTCGGGGAAGCTTCGAAATCGGGATTGGAATATCCTGACGGGGGCCTTGACAAAGGGCTACAATCCAGCAACCTGATTTCTTAATGGTGAATCAGGATCTATCCCCTTCTTGAAGGGAACAGTTATATAGGATGTTCCTTAGGTACAGATGCAGCGTGCAGCTTTAGGTTGGCGACACGTGATTTGAACATGGGACACATCCCAGATCCTCTTCTGGGATGACGATGGATGTCCATAATTCCAAATCACCAACTTAAATCACCCACGAACCACAAGCGAGTTTTGCGCTGCTGCTAATGGTGCTAATGCTGCTGCTGCTGCTTGCTGCTGCTGCTGTTACAACAGCAACAACAACAACAGCAGCAACAACAACAGCAACAATAGCAACAACATCAACAACCACAACCACGGCGACGACGACGACAACGACTACTACTACTACTACTGCTGCTGCTACTACTACTACTACTACTGCTGCTACTACTACTACTACTACTGCTGCTACTACTACTACTACTACCACCATGACGACTACTACAACAGCAACAGCAACAACAACTACTCCTACTCCAACTACTACGACAACAACAACAACAACAACAACAACAACAACAACAACAACAGTAGTACTAGTAGTAGTAGTAGTAGTAGTAGTAGTAGTAGTAGTAGTAGTAGTAGTAGTAGTAGTAGTAGTAGTAGTAGTAGTAGTAGTAGTAGTACTAGTAGTACTACTACTACTACTACTACTACTACTACTACTCCTACTCCTACTCCTACTCCGACTCCTACTCCTACTCCCACTCCTACTGCTACTGCTACTGCTACTGCTATTGGAACTGTCACTGCTACTGCTACTGCTACAGCTGCTGCTACAACCAGTACTGCTACTACAACTAGCACTCGTACCGCTACTCCGCTTATACACTTCAACTACGTTTGCTGCTTCTACTTCTACATCTTCTAGAATGTTACCCTTCACATGACAACAGCATCTACTTTTGGGAATCACTTCGTGCTGAGTTATGCACTTGACGATTTGAGCTAATTTTACTATTCTTGATTCTCAAGTATCAAGCGCACAAGTAAATCATGGTAAAGCGAAATAATCCACAATGAAGCACTTGCTTGGAGGTGACTCCGCAACTTCTCAAAGTGATTCAGGTTTGAAGGACAGCCCACAGCCTGTGAGTTCCCAGGTTTGCAGCACAGTTCTTGAATGATGGATTTGCTCATGCCAACATCAACCAGATCACAGAAGAGTTGATCCTAAGATGTAACAAGCGCAGCGCGGTCCATCCTTTTCTAGGGGTCCGGGTACACCTTACCAAAACATCCGATTTTTTAAAACATCAATCATCATGGAACACAGATATATATATATATATGGCTTGAATGCATTTTGTCACTTGTGCACGGGTAGTTGTCTGGTTCAAACTCGGATGGACCGTCCCGTCGCCATCTCAGCGGCGACATCTTCGTTTAGCACGAGCATCCTCTGGCTCTTGCGGGATATCCTTTTCACTGGCCCGGGACAGCTGCCTGTTCCACCTTTGGATTTACCTGACCTCAGCTGCCCTGAGGTTCCAGCTGTAACCTTTAATTTTTGGGTGGGCCTGACTTTGGGCTTTCTCCTTTGGCCTACACTGGAACTGCTTCTGCTGTGTAAACAGTGGTTGACCTTATCACTGAGGGCTCGGATTTCCAACATTGACTGGAACGGAAGGTTGTACAAGGTTCTTTCATGAGTGAGCGTTCCAGATTGCTTGAGCGTGTGCGACTGATTCAGTGGCAGCTCAGCAGTCTGGAGCAACAAGTGACTGAGCTGGTACGTGATCTTGAGGCTGGTGGTGAAACGGATTTGGTTGGTTCAGCAGGAGCTCAGACTCCCGCTAGTGCCACATCTTCGGTTTCTGCTGCTGGTGGTGCTGATTCCACTGCATTGCGTGAGCAAGCTGCTACAGAAACTGGTCATTTCTTTGCAAGGTGTGTTGCCAATCAAGCCCGAGGTCCCAGTGGTCGTGAGCTTGTCTCTCTGCCTGCGAAGATCTTCGTGGTGGTGCGCGAGTTCAAGAGCGCCCGAATTTTGTGCCCGGTCCTCAAATACACCCGATTCTCTGCTGTCCGCAATTTGGTTGAGAATCCAAATCGTGGTGGTGATTTCGGTGATTCAATCTTCGCTGGCTTCCACGAGGAGTGGGAAGCTAGATTAGCTGTTCAGGTTGCAGGCCTTCAGTGGCCTGAATTCACTGATTGATGGAGAACGGTGGTGATACTCCCCTTGGCGACCCTGAAGCTTTCTTGGCCGAGGTTATCATTGGAGGGGAGGTTGAGGGTGTGAACTTAGCCTACAACTTGGGCTACTATAAGCCTCAGGGATCTGAGGACAGTTTTGAGTTAGTTTTGGTGGGCTTGACTTCGGATTGGGCCCTTGTCGCTTTCCCTGGCTCTGCGTGGAATCGCAGAGTGAGTCTCCGGAAACTTCCCACTGGCATTTTTAGCAAATCCTTGGCTATTCGAGTGGCTGCTGCTTGGGAACCTGACAGATTGGAGGTTGACCCCAACATCCTGGTTGACGTTTGGATAGGCTGGTTTGCACGCAGTTTGCTGGAACAAGTCGTTTTTGAATCTGGCCTGTTTGCTGACTACCGGTTTTTGGATTGCAATACTGGAGAGCCATGCCATCCTTTTGCCGAAGCTTTAGCAAGCGTTGCTGCGGACCGTTTTCACCTGAATGCCTCGGGAGAGACACCTGTGGAAAGTCGAGGAGAAAACGATCGGCTGAAGGCTTTGGAACTGGGTTTCAGCACCTTGGAATCAAACCTTCAACGGCTGCTGCAACTACACGAACAAAGCGCATCTGGGTTTGTAACCGGAGTGGAAGACAATGCACCTGCGCCAAAGAGGACAGCTCGATCTTCTGCTCAAGGTGCTGCAACCGCTCCCCCTCCAGGTTTGCAGATGAATTTCCCTGGACTAGATCCCGGAACAGTGGCCTCAGCTCTTCAGGCCGGGGTGCCACGGACACAGCTGGCTGCAATGAGTGCTTTGGTTCAACAAAAGCCAAAGCTTGGAGAAACTCCGAATGTGCCCCCGCGAGGAACAGTCAACTTAGACGACCTGGACGAAGAGGAGGACCCCTTCAAAGTGGAGCCTGCTGCCGAACAAGCCGGCGGAACTTCAGATCCAATGTCGCAAGCGTTGCTGCAATTGACCAAGATCGTGGGAAAGCTGAGTTCTCGAAGCGACGAAGTGGTGGATTGCCTTGGCGAGTCAAACGCCAGTGGTT
>VSDK01018980.1:161864-178084 GCA_009767595.1 Symbiodinium kawagutii
GTTCAGCAGAGCTTACCACCTTTCAAGCTCGCAAGCATTCAGCAGTATTGCAAGCCTTGAAGAGAGCGTTGAGCAAAGATCCCAAAAAGTTGTACACCGTCATCGAGCAGAACATGGCGGAGCAATTCCAGCTGAGTGGGAATCTTCCCAATGCTGCAGCCAACTTGTTCAGCGTGAGGGCTTGGTTGGAACACAGATCAAAAATACAAGCCTATCCTCGAACCGTGCGTCATGCATGGTCCACTGCAGGTGCTTTAGATGCACTTCGGGATGGTCGAGTGGAGGAGTGCAGAGCGAGGCTGGGATTGATGATGGCGCAATTGGAACAGGAGGCGGTGGACCACGGCTCAGCACTCCTGAGCCAGGAGTTCTCGTTGGAACCGCCCCCGCCTTTTTCCAGTTTCAGCAGCCACTCCATCCCCGATGCCTCCGAGATGCCGTACACTCGTTTGATGCATCCAACATGGGTGGAAGCATGTGCACATCGCTTGCGAGAAGTGGATACATACATGGAGATGCGGAAGAAATTGGGGCAGCCGAAAGCGAAGACCACAGGAAATGGAGCCAACAACGGTTCCGAAAAGCCAGGCAAAGGAAGTGGAAAGAACGGAAAGGGAAAGGGCAAGAAGAAGGATGGCGAGGCCAAAACGGCCGAAGCCGACAAGGAAGCTTGAGCAGTGAGAAGAGTGGCATCAAGGTGGATGCATTTTCCGGAGATGGGTGCTTGCCGAGCAGTTCTTCTTCAGCGCGGGGAACCTTTGGTTCTTCTGCGATACACGGTCGGCGCCTGTCTTCGGATGCTGCTAAGCCTTCTGAATCTTGTGAGGGTGTTATATCTTCTCTGGAAAGCTCGCTTCCTTTCGATGGCTCTTTTGATCCATCCTCTGAATTTGATGCTGCATGTGAAGATGATGGTGCACCGGTTGTGGACAATAACATTCCAGGAGCCCATGCGTCTACAATTCGTGTCAAGTCTATGTGGAGTAATTGGACTGCTCACATTTTTGAGGCGAAGACACCTTTTTCTCGTTTTCTTCGAGCTCTTTACACTAAGGCTGAGGACTCCTGCAAGTTGGAGCCTACCTGTCAGACATGGCCGATGCCCCTGCCATACCACGGTGATGCCTTGAAGGTTGGTGGTGATGTTGACGCAGATGAGAAATCCTTTCGTCAACTTTTGAATCTCCAAGTTGGCCTGCTCAATTTCTACAAGATGGGCAGCTATGAGAAGCCACCTGGGAGGATCTGTGGACCGGTCCCACTGACGAAGACGCAGTGGGATGCAGTTAGCAGGCTGCGGAAGATGGGCCATGCTTGGTTCATTCATGCGGATATTGTTGCGGCTGATATGGGCCGAACTGCCGCAAAGCAACAACGCCAAGAAGAAACTCTTTCCTCGCTCCTAGCTTTTGCGACTTCAGCTGTGAGCGATCTCGGAAAATATGATGTGCAGAAGCCGAGTGGGAGAGCTCATTCTTCTTTTCCTCACAAGAAAACTGGTAAAGTTATTGGTCGGTTAGCTAAAGCTGATATCACTGCTGCACAGAATATCATAGCTTCCCGAATCAAGATGGAAGGTTTACCTCACTTTGATCCTTTGCCTTTTCTAGATGATGAAGCTGCTAGATTGTATGAACAACCCTTTTGCGACAACATTGATCCTGAAGAAGTTGGCCACCTTGCTCCTCGAGTCCGGGTTCATGCAACGGTTGACGAAAAAGTCAAGCTTCTTGAACTTCTCAACAAAAGTGGTCGGTTGGCCTTTCGTTCTCCTCGTGAAATTCAACCTGGTTTCGGTAACGGTCTTTTCTGTGTACCCAAGAATTTGGATGTTGATAGGCTGATCCTTGACGGCAGACCGGCTAATCTTTTACAACGACCTTGCAATCGATTCATTCTTACTATGGGTAGCGCTGGTGCTTTATTAGGATTGCATTTGAAACCTGGTGAGAAGTTATTGATGAGCGGCGATGATTTATCCAACTTCTTTTACACCTTTAAAGTCAACTATGACAGAGCAACAAGAAATTTTTTGGATTGGAAGATTCCTGTTGGTCTGGTACAGCATCTACCTGGTTTTCCTCAACATCTTCTATCGGAGACGCATGTTTTTGCTTGTCTATCTTCTCTGGCTATGGGTGATTCAGCTGCATGTGGATACGCTCAGACTTCGCATATAGCATTGGGACTTCAATCTGGTGCTTTCAAAGAGTGTGAGCTCATCACAATGCATGGTAGGTTGCCTCGTACAAATTTTATGGCTGGTATCATTATTGATGATCTCATCCTCATGGAGAAGGTGCATCGTGAAGCCAATACAAGCAAGTCAATGGGAAAACGCAGAGACTCTATGCATGCTATGTACCGCGAAGTGCAATTGGAAGCTCATCCTGGGAAGGGTTTTGAAAACCTCGTGGAAGCAGATTTCTGGGGTGCTACAATCAATGGCGATGAAGGTTGGATACGTCCTCAGGTGCCAAGGTGTGCTTCTCTGTCCTGGGTTTGTGCTCAGGTTGCGAGGCTTGGCGTTTGCAGTGTGGGCCTTCTCGAAGTTATTGCAGGCGGATTTGTTGCAATCTTTTCTTTCCGCAGGCGAATGATGTCATTGCTTGATTTGGTGTATGCTTGTCAGGGAGGCCGTGAGCGTTGTGATATTATACAGCTGTCAGCGGAAGCAATTGATGAGCTTTGGAGCTTAGCGGTGCTGTGTCCTTTAGCGGTGACTGATTTGCGTGCTTCGTTCAGTTCTCGGATGTTCATGGTAGACGCTTCGAACTGGGGGGACGCTGTTGTTGAGGCATCGTTGGAAGGAGGTATGGCTGAGGAGATTCATAGGCATGGATTGTCAAGGTCTTCGTGGACAAAGCTGCTGAGCCCATTCAAGGCCCATTTGCGAGGTAAAGGTGCGCTTGACGTCAATGATGAACTCCCTGATTCCGAACAAGTGTATCAGGAACACCCTGTTTGGGAGGTGGCTGCTCGAGGCTTACAATATCAATTATCTTGGAAGAAGAGGTGCAAAAAGGATCGACATATCAACATTGGTGAAGTGCGTGCTTACTTGCGTGCAGAGGAGATCGCTGGTAATGAGGAAGGAGACGTCAGGGTCGCTGTGGGTGGTGATTCGCAGGTTGCGTGCGGATGCATTTGCAAAGGCAGGTCTGCTTCTAGTGTGCTCAACCGTGAATTGCGGAAGAGTTTGGGAACTGTTTTGGGAGGAGGTGTTTACAGTACTCCTGGTTTCGTGCGCAGTGCTCACAACCCAGCTGACGATCCTACGCGTGGCAAAGACCTTCGGGACTCGGATGTTTTTCTTCCAGACTGGTGGATCGATGCAACTTCATCCAATTTTGATGGCATTGACAACCTTCTTGATGGTTTTGGGCTTAGCAACAACAGTGTCGGAGGATTCCCTTCTTTAGCTGAGCTACATGTGAAAGATGTTAGCATGGTTGATTCTGAGTGCAAGTCAAAATCAAAACGAATGCACACTCGAGTTCTCAAGAGGCTGCGGCTCAAGGCACAGCGAGAGCGGGTGGTTGGTCAGGAGCATTGCAAAAGCAACAGAGTTCCGGTGAATGACCACAAGGTCGAATGGTGTGATGAAGCTCAAAACATTTTGATGCAATTTCCGAAGAATCTCTTTATTTTGAATGATGATTGTCCATGGCCTCCAACGAAAAAGGGATTTTTAGACCTCTACTCTGGAAGAAAGGGTTTTGCGTATTCAGCTTGCAGGCAAGGATGTCCTTGGGTTTTGACCATTGATATCAAGGATGGCCCTCAGTGTGATCTGCTTGATCTTCAGTTGCGACGGAATATTTTTCGTTTGATCGAACTTGGAGTATTCAACCATTTTTCTGCTGCCCCTATATGTTGCAGTTTTTCACGGGCTATTACTCCTGCTGTGCGAAGTCGTGAGTATCCCCGGGGCCTACCTCATGTTCATGGCGACATGCTGTTGAAAATCCAAGATGGTAACTCTCATTCCAAGTTTCTTGCTCAACTGGTGAGGAAATGTATCAAATTGGGTATTCATTATTGGATTGAGAATCCTCATGGATCTTTCATATGGTTGCAGCCGGAATGGTTGTCTCTCCCTCATGGTCGCGCCATGGATTACTTCACAGTGGACTACTGCGTTTTCAAGACTCCATGGCGAAAGAGAACCAGATTTCTCACCTCTAGTGCGCTTCGACGCACTAAGAAGCTGTGTTCGAGGGATCATGAGCATGTAATCTTGCGTGGTAAAGATAAGAAGACTGGAATGAATATGACTTCTCTTGCTGAGCCTTATCCCAGGAAGCTTTGTGCTCTTTTGGCTTGGCGTGCTCGCTATGACACTGGATGCCTGCGGAAGACCCTTGTTTGTAGGAGCAATCGCCGAAGAATTGGAGAGGCCAAGAATCCCGGACCTAGAAGACCCAATTTGGAACCAAGGTCGGTTTCTGCTCTGGAGTCAGTACAGCTGGTGTCTTCTCAAACTTCTGCGTTGGGTGAAAGAGTTTACTTGCAGTTTCGTAGATGGCTTGAATCTTCTTTGGACTTGGATGAGATTGGACAGCTATATATAGTACCTTCTCTCATGGGTTACATGCTTGCTGCTTATGGTAAATACCTGTACTCTCGTGGTGATGCGTTGTATTCCTTCAGACATCTGGTGGTATATGTCCAGCGTGAATTTCCTAGTTTCAAAGGATGTCTTCAACCAGCGTGGGATGTCATCCTCCGTTGGGAGGAACTGGAACCTGTAGAACACCGACGACCTCTTCCTTATGCTATGATGGCTGCTATGGTGTGTCTTGCGGTTTCATGGGGATGGCTGAGGATAGCTTCAGTCATTTTGATTGCCTTCCACGGTTGTTGCAGACCTGGCGAAGTCCTTAGAGCTCAGCGTAGACAGCTGGTTCTGCCTTGTGACCTTGGATTAAATTCCGGGCCTTGTTATCTCAGAGTTAACAAACCTAAACCTGGTCGAAGAGGCATGGGCAGAGTACAACATGCAAAGATCAATGATGCACATTCAATTCATTTTCTGGATCGCATATTTAGAGATGCTCCTGGAGATATGCTGCTATATATAATGGTACTTCTTCTGCTTTCAGATTGCGTTGGAACAAATTGCTTGAAGTGTTGGCCATCCCTCCGGACGCACAATTGACTCCAGCCGGTTTGCGAGCTGGAGGAACTGTTGAACTGTATCGCAGAGGAGTTCCTATCCTTGATATTCTCTGGGCTCTGAGGCTCAAGAATGTGGAGACTCTTCAGCACTATCTCCAAGAAATTGCCACTCAAATCACCATGGTTGATCTTCCCCTGGTAGCTCGAACGAATATCGCTGGCCTTTGTGAGATGTTGCCTTTTTTACTACGGTCACCGAGTTTTGGTGCGGGATGAGTGCTTAGCGCAGAGCGTAACCGCTGCTGGCCTATCATGATAGTTGGAACCGGTGGTTCTTCAACTGATTTCCTTGTTCTGCTTGGGAGTGCCCACTGCCTTTGAATCAATCTATTTGCTTCAGTTTGTGGCCACGCAGACCTTTCAGTTGCCGCCGGCGACTCTTCTTGATCGTGTGTCAGCCATCTGCTCGGGAAAAAGATGGCCTGGATGAGTGCTTCGTGTCACAATGCGTGGCTTGAATGCATTTTGTCACTTGTGCACGGGTAGTTTTCTGCCCAGATCCCTCGTGCCACCCTTTGACTGAACCGGTGGTTCTTCAACTGATTTCCTTGTTCTGCTTGGGAGTGCCCACTGCCTTTGAATCAATCTATTTGCTTCAGTTTGTGGCCACGCAGACCTTTCAGTTGCCGCCGGCGACTCTTCTTGATCGTGTGTCAGCCATCTGCTCGGGAAAAAGATGGCCTGGATGAGTGCTTCGTGTCACAATGCATATATATGTATATGTATACAATCATCATGCATGTCATTAACCATCATCATGCAACCATCATCATGCAACCATCATCATGCAACCATCATCAGCCATCAAACCATCACCATCGCCACCACCACCACCACCATCATCGTCATCGTCATCGTCATCATCATCATCATCATCATCATCATCATCATCATCAAGATCATCATCATCATCATCATCATCGTCGTCCTCATCATCGTCGTCCTCATCATCCTCATTATCATCCTCATTATCATCATCATCATCATCATCATCGTCATCATCATCATCATCATCATCATCATCATCATCATGACTCATTCTTGACCATCAGCTGGCTGTACCACCCAGGTCCGCTGCCATCAGTGATGCTGCAGATGAGGCCTCGGGCGGTTGTTTTTCAGTGACGGTTATGAGTCCATGTGTAGATGCATGTGCATGTGCACATCCATATGTAGTCGATTTATCTAAATATGTGCATATGTATAATGTATGTATGGATTTGTATGCTTCGTATGTGTTTGCATACCTCGATGTGCATGGATGCATGTGTATGTGCGCATATGTGCTTATATGTGACTATGGAAATGCACATGAATACACCGTATATCTGGATATCATAGCAACCTACGAAGAGATGCAAAGATGAGCAACGAGAGGTGAGTCTCGGACTGGGTCCCTGGAATTTGGGATCACGAATGCATTGTCAGCAAGGCTGAATTGATGGATGGAAAGACTTTGGACTTTGTAGTCTTTGGAACTGGGAGAACATACAGGAAATAGAGTTGTCGTTGGTCCCTGAATACTCGAAGACTCGGGGTTCTGCCCATGTCTTGCCCCTTGTGAACATTCTGTGTGTTAGTTTAGGAAAGGTTTTGTGATGAAGGATGATGGAGGTTCAAACGGTTCATAGAGTCCCACATCACACTTTCTCTCAGGCCTTGTCTGAACAGGAAGCATGGCATGGAATACAAAGATGCATCAAGACAGAGGGTTGTAGATAGGTAGCATAAATAGTGTCCCAAAACATGGCAAAATGGCGGTTTCGGTTTCCCTGTCAGAAACTACCAGAAATAAAGGATGATTCAGGTGACTGTCATGGATGCGCTCAGATGAGTTTTCGCACGCCCTGTTGAGGCATGGATCAGCTCTTGGTTGGTTCAAAGATGCCATGTCACATCCCTGAGAGACCAAGAGAGGAGACTATAGGGTTCCTATGTTTACAGCTGTTTCAAATGTCTTCCGATTATTCCTGATATTTTCCGATCCATATCAGAAGCAATTAAGATTCATCCATATATCTAGCAGCTTTCCCAAGGAGTTGGATGGATGATCACTTTTAGATCCTGCAGGAACCCTATGGAATCCTGACACTTTCCAATGCATATGAATATAGGGAATATACATACATATGATATCATATCATATGGCTGTGGGTCAAAACCCTGTGCCCCTGGTTCCCATCATCAACCATTGTTTTCCCTATAGTTTTGTTGGTGAACTTATCCCCAATTAGTTGGTTAGTTAACTGCTTGACCCATAGCCATATGGTTAGCAATTCCCGCAGGATCCTGCCACGGAATCCACAGGTCTCCACACTGGCCCGGATGAGCGGGCTGGTGGCCGTCCTGATGCCAACGAGCCCCGGCCTTGGCCAGCGAAACGGATCCTGCAACATGCGGGGCGGTTGGGTAGCAGTGCAAGAAATAGATTGACAGATGGGTAGATAAGGTAGGTAGGTAGGGTAGGTAGGGAAAACCGTACGCATGCGTGCAGAGCCACAGGGCTGTCCACACAGGGCTGTCCACAAGCCCAAAATCGACGTCTTTCTGGTATCCACAAATTCCAGGTGGGAGCTTTTGATATGAACAAATTCCAGGTGGGAGCTGCTTGGGAGCATCTTCATCTAGGGACTCTCCAACATTCTGAATGGTAGGGGCCCTGTGGATACCAGAAGCAATTCAGGCAGCAAAGGTGGTTTCCCAAGCCGTAGGGGTACCCCTAAATCATCCAGTTCTTGAAACCATTCTAGTAGTAAACCGACCATTTTAGGGTTCTCTATTTTGAGGACCCCCCATATCGCAGTGGAACAAGAAGGTGGGCGACACATCATGATGAAGACGACAACGTGGGTGAAAAACAATATCACAGCTGGTAAATCAGGGTCGCCCAAATTTTCACTTTTCATCCGTGCTTCGTTTCTTTGTCCGGTGGTGGTTTTGAACGTCTCTCACTTTCCCTAGTATAAACGACTGGTTACTTGATTCACTAGTATTTTTTCAAATGGGTTAACCACCAAGCAGGTATTTTAATGACTTTTCAGACATTTTGGTAATTCTTTTAAACTTTTGCTCATCATGAATGACTTGTTCCTTCCTAAACGTGGTGTGTCATGATCCACTCATGCAGCTAGTTATTATCTTTCGGCTACATCTATTGCTTTTTTAGTAGACTGCATCCCATTAGGCAATCAACCATCCCTCTGGCACACCATAGATAGCTGGTGATTGACCATCAAACATGCAGGGTCTACTAACTATAGATCTCCGGTGATCGTTCACACCTCGATGGGTTTGGCAAAGTTCGTCCTCCAGTGGGTCCTGGGTGCATCCCGCATCGTGGGCTGCACTGCCTCCAAGGCATCTTCATGATTTGGTGGCGCTGCCAAAAGAGGCACCAAACCACTCTCTGAGTGCCGCTTTTCTGGTGGAATCTCAGTCAAGTTGGATACTAGATATGTATGTTACATATGCACAGTTCTATATATTCGTATTCAATTTGTATGTAACTAAAATTATGTATATATTATAATATACACATATTCTATTTACATTTACATCCTTCAGTTGTCCATCTACATCAAGTTGGAGTCCTGCTTTTGGTATTTCTTTGTTCCACTTCGATTGGGCACCGGTCTCTTCGGACGCAGGATGACCGACATGCCAGACCGGGAGGAGTGCGATGACCTCGTGAGGCTAGATGAGGACCGTTAGATTCCCCCGGTGATGGAGTGCATGGCAGGGGTTGAAGCCCTGCAAGCACCCCCTGAAAGGTTAGGAGGGATGGTTGAGGTGCTTGAAGTGGTTGGAGTGGTTGAAGTGCTTGAAGTGATTGAAGCGGGCCAGCGCCAGAATGGGAGCGCCGCTACGGACGACATGCGTTGCTTCGCAGCTTCGCAGCAGCCAACCATTTTTGTTCCAAGCGTAGTAAGGTCGTAGCAATACCAAGGTGCGGCTCTGTGGCTTGTTGACAACCTGTTGCGAGCTAATCAACCAAGAAGATTATGCAGGTGCAAAAATTATTATGTGGACACGCGTGAAAAATGCTTGGCAGGATGCAAATGAAGAGGATGCAGATGAAGAAAGAGAGGAGTCGACCCAGCTGCAGTTGTTTGCCGTTGGGATCCCTTGGGCGTGTGCATGGGGAGACCTGACCGAACATGGCTAGCCGAGGCAAGGTGGCTTGGCACTGATCCATCGAAGCTTGAAAAACTTTCAAATGCACCTGCTCACGGCCAAAGATCCTGAAAGCAATAGGAAAATGGGTCAAGCAGTTAACCAACCAATTTCATGGCTTATAATAACCATCCAATATAGGGAAATCTGGAGGAAAAAAAATCCCTACATGAACTGAGAGCAAGCCATCCTGGAATATCAACACCTCGCTTGGTTTTGGCAACCAGACCCACAACCCCAGACCAGTGCTAGCAGAGGAATGGCTACATGCCTGTGGTTAGGGTTGGTTCATGTTGGTTCTACCAAGTGGCCAGGTTGGCAGGTGAAGATGGCATTGCAGTAGAGGAAGCTCAGCCGCATCGTTTCGGTGTTGGATTTCCAGCAGCTTTGCCACCGAGTCGGTTGTTTTAAATCTGAAGGTTGTGTCGTGTCGAGCCATGCCTATCTGAACACCCTTACTTTCAGTTGATTGTAGTGGCATATGTTGGCATGCAACCTGACATGTTTGACGGATTATTGATATACTAATTTTCAGCGTTGAGGCTACATGAATATATGGTTTATTGATAAACTCAATGCCAAGTATCTATATCTCGCTAGGGGATCATTGATGTTGATTGCCACATGTTGCCACCAATTACACATCAGTCTAGAGACAACTACACATCAGTCTGGGGCGAGAGTTATACAGATTATGCAACTAGATATTGTCAGTTTCCCCTATCATTACATTATGGCCTTACTTGGACTACTGGATGCGGCCGTTCGTTTTGGTTCTGTTCCTACGAAGTCCTGGTAATGGAATGACAAGAGGATGGGCTTCTTGACTGAAAACCAATTAGCTTTGTCTGGAATAGACTCCGAGTCCACTAATTCTTGGCACTACTATTGTCCTCGTATAGACAGAACGACGAACTGGCTTGAAACATCGTGGGCAAGATCCATCCTGTACGCTGGAAGATGCTCAAATGGAATACGGTTTTCTAGTATCTGGTGGTACCCTTCAGAACAGATGTAGACAGTCATGGTGGTGCCCCCAAACCATCATAGGTCATGACCGCAGTAGCGAAGCTGAGCTCAGGTGGCTCCCCAGGAAAGCACCGAGCATGGTGAGGCGCGCCAGCTGTTGGTTCATTCTCTGATCCGTTTACCGTGGTCCGATCCTGTCATCAAAGGCTCACTACGAGGTGCAGTGACGAAAAATCATATCTTGCAGAATTTTTCAGTTTTCGTAGTGATTTTTATCATGAGCAAACATCTTGTCATATATTGTCCTGTAGCCCCGTGCCAAGCAATCTTTGAATCATGGGGAAAAACCACCCATCAGATGGTGTAGGGTTCCACGGCACGGCCACTGCTGCGCAGCATCTCTGCTAGGCTGCTGAGGAGCCGACTGGCGAGGCCGATGCTACCAGGAGCCAGCGGGACCGTGACCATTACAGAGCGGTAGCGCCCAACGAGGTAAGTTGATTTTTAGTGTGTAACCAGGATAGCTTTGATGTACGGTAGACAGATCAAATATGAACTTTGCTAAAGGGTTTATCTGATTCATTCGTCCTTTCAAGACTAGGGAATATTGCGGGGTGCCCCTCTCTGCAGAGTACATTCGCATGTTAAATCGCTTATACCTGGGTATGGTCTGGTTGTACACTGACACCAACATGGGTGTTGTCGTGTCATGTCTGTAATTCATGGGGATGAGAATTGGAGGAATGAAACTGACAGGCGAGGGTGCGGAACGAGATGCGAAATAGGACTCGAAGTGGCACCAGATGATGCGAAATAATGCCCGCCAGGGGGTAGAAATTTCGCGCGCACACGACAGTCGTTGTAGCTACGACACTCACCACCAGGTGCAGCTACAGGAGCAAGATCGGCAACGATAGCGTTAGGCGCAACAAAGTCCGCAACAGCGAGAAGAGGGAGACGAAGGAGTAGAATAAGAGGAAGAAGAATAGATAGGATAGCAGAAGTAAAGATCAGAAAAATGTCATAACCGTAGTAATAACCCATAATTCATAGAAGAACAAAACATGGTCCAACTGAACCCTGCTGTCTCCAATGGTGCTGCTGGTTATTGTGGCCAGGAGAAGATCGGTGACCTGGGCACCGCAGCTGCAGATCATCCATCCATCAGTGGTGGTGGGTGTTGATAGATTCATAGCTGCCAACGTTAATGATGGTTGTAGGAATGGTTATAACATGATGATGTATATAAAAGGTTGTGATCAACTAGTGGTTAATGATAGATGTTAATGATTATCTAGATAGATGTTATCGATGGATGAAAATGATAGATGTAAATGATAGGTGTTAATGATGGATGTTAATGAAGCCATCCATTAATAGTGGTGTTAATGATAGATTATATGCATGATAGATTTTATGCTTATAGCAACAAACCATCTATCATCTATAAACCAACCAGTTGGTTGCAAACAGTGATGTTCATTGTTCATCAACTCTCAATGATCAGCTGTTGCCCGGCCATTGACCAACTATGACTATCCAAGTCGTAGTACTGTAACCAGCTGCCAATTGCTAATGCGAATTGCTGCGAATGCGGCGAGTGGCACTGTCAAAGACAATATGAGAGCACAATCATGACAGTGATAATTACGACGAATTCAAGCAATAGCAATATCTCAATAAATGGCAAGTATCAATGACGATCATATTGACAAGCACCTATGATAGCATCGGCAACAACCATATAGCAACCAGTGACTAACGATAGAGGTTCGTGATGATAACAACTGCTTGACCACTGAACGTTTGTTCGCAAAACGGTAGCCAACACTCCACGACAGATCTCGCTGAAACCATTCTGAAATTGTAACAGCCTTGACCAAACCTATCTCCGCCAGATGTAGCAAATGCCTGGAGGTCAAAACCCTGTACCCTTGGTGAAGATAGCAACAATGAACCCATAGCCACACATAGCCGCCACATGTCTTTGATTTGGACAGATAGCGCCAAGATATGTGACCTTGATATTTGGAGAACTCCACCGATTGGATCAAGCAATCATGCAAATTTCAAACTTGATTGGGACTCCCATTGCTTTCGGACGAGCTGTGACTACTGTATTCACTGGCATACCCAGAGTCCATATCCGCTCGTATCACGCAGAGTTGCGCAAAATTCATTGGAGAGTCCCTGATATTGGTATGTAACTACCCGCGTCACAGATACCATCTGCATTTTCAGTGCGGAGCCATCTGATTCTGAGATCTGCTTCTGTTAACGAGCAAGGTCCCTTTTGTTGCAAACCCTGTCTGTTGGAATGCCGGTGAGTAGTTTCTATGGCAACCATGATGGGGTTGGATTGTGTCCACCAGTCCCAGTTGGATCACGCCATGCACCGCCCAGGACCAAACGTCACCTGTGACAGTCCCTGTGACGCCCAATGCTGAAGTCAAGAAGACGAGTCGACGGCGGCTGCACCCCAAACGCCGGAGAGCATCTGTTGGGTGACCCAGCGCTGAAACGGAGCATGGCAAATGGTTGGAGATGGTTACACCTGGCCATGGTTAATGATGGTTGTTGGTATCCGTGGTAAGTGGGGATTTTTAATGGTTGTTTACATGGTTGTGAATGGTGGTTAATGATTGTTAATGACTGTCAATGGTTGATGATGGTTGATGATTGTTCTTAATGGTTGTTGATGGTTGATGAGTGTTGTTGCTCGGTCAATGGTTGGTCAATGTTTGTTAGCATCCAACAATAACCCTGTATCGAAATCAATTGAATGGCATGCACCGGCAACGCCAAGTATCATCTTTGGTGGAAGCAACGCAGATGGAGATTGTTTTGAGTGTCGGTGGGATATTTTGCGACCACGGCATGAAACAGCAGATATTTTGGTTTCAAAGATGTGATATTTTCGATATTTTGGATGATTGAATTATTGGTTGATATTGCTTGCTATGAACCAGCATCTCCTTCAAGATTACAATCTTCTTGATTCTACCTGGGAGTGCAAAGATTTGGTCCCTGGAATCTGGGGCTACTGTGAAGAGGACACTCTGGCCAGCTATTTGTTAACCTCGCGGGCTCAGGTGACCTCTCTTTTTCTTTGGGAAAGGGGGGTTGTTGCAGCAGTTGATTTGGAGCTACAGGAAACAACTAGACATAGTTTTCCAGGTTAGCCTTAACGCGTTAACATCCTTGATTGGAATCTACCATTGATAAGCCTGTGAACTCGAAATATGGCTTTGCAACCTGCAAATATGTGGACTTACACCTGAAGCACGGATGTAATATGTGGTCTTGGAGTATTGTGGACCCCCAGGAATTATCCTCAACTCACATCCGCATTTGCACAGCGCACATGATCCATTACAGTATAGATTTGCTACACAAGTAGAAGTATCAACAAGCCATACAAAGTCGACCCACAAGATTCGGCAGAACCTCGGAGAGCAACCAGCAAAGTGTACCACCTGCTGGTTGATCCATCGAGAGCTTTTACCCCCATTTTAAGAACCACCCATATGAACACAGTGTTCGGAGGGAATCCAGATTGCCATGCCAAAGGGTAGGACAGCAATTTTGGTGGTACTCTGAGAGTTCAGCTAGGTCGCCTGAGAAAGCCAATGTTCCTAGTCGGCCAATACTGGTAGTTCAACATGGCTTAAACATGGCTTCGTTACTGGTGGTGAGTGTTAATGTCGGGTAGAACAATATTGCAGAGTCAAGCAATTCTGGTCCTGTGATTTCAGTCCATGCTGCGTACCCATATCACTTATCCCCCCATGGCAATCAACCACAACTACAACAAGAGCTGAGTTATGGCTGCCCATGCAACCTGTAAATGGTGCGCGTCGGCCTTGGGTTTCTTCTGTAGGTCCCTCCGCCGGAGCTGGCTGAGAGGATGGTTGTGGGGTACGGGAGAGAAGTTGCGGCTGTGCAGGGTTAGTATAATTTGGATACAATAGTTAAGCACTACTAACCATGGTTTCTAATGATCAATAGTGGTTGCTAACGGTTAAATTTGATCATTTGGATTTGAACATACGAGCTTTACACGTTTTTGTATGCCTAGGTTCAATGCAGATATACTTTCATAATCATCAATATATAGGTGAATATTCTAAGATACTATACATGTACTTCGTACATCTTTGTACTTTTATACATTTATGTTCATGCCTCACACCTACGTAGATCTGCAGGTGTACATGCGAAACAAACCAAAACGATTGCTGAATATCTGCCAATTGGTAGTTTTTGAAATGCGGGGTGTTTTTTGGCAGATATTCAGCAATTGGTAGTTCTTTTCTAAAAAAACTATCAACCATTGGCTGTTGGCCCAGTTGGCACACCCCTGAGATTGTGACAAAGTCAGTGAACTTGATCCACACTGAGGGACAATCGTCGCCTCATGCGATTATGAAACATCAGTGAACCAAGTTGGGGGGTTCTCAAAATAGGGGACCCTCAAAAACGTTTGGATACGTTTGGTTTATTGTATAAATGGTGAATACACTGGATGCTTTGGCGGTCCCCTAGTGCGAGAATAAGAGAGGTGCAGGAGCAACCAATTATGAAGGTAATAATGCTGAGACCATAAACTTTTTTGCGTGGAATCTAACCCGTTGATGGGATCAGAGTGATCCTACGTGATTGCAACAGTGGAGCCCTCCAGTCAGACGAAGTACAAACCCCAGCAAAACACAATTTTTGGGAAGCTGAGGGGTAGTTGTTACGCCGGATGAAATAGATGACGATTTCCCTGCCAAGCACTCTGTATGTCATGGGATCACATGATTCTGTATAGTTCAGATGATGATACACCATTGCAATCCATCATCATCATCATCATCATCATCATCATCATCATCATCATCATCATCATCATCATCATCATCATCATCATCATCATCATCATCATCATCATCATCGTCATCGTCATCGTCATCGTCATCGTCATCGTCATCGTCATCGTCATCGTCACCATCATCATCATCATCATCACCATCATCATCATCATCATCATCATCATCACCATCACCAATAATCAACCATCAACCATCAATCGCCAGTTTTCAATGACCCATCATGTATCATCAATCAACAGTCATCAAATCATCAGTGCCATCATCATCGTCATGATCCATCATCGAACATGTCTCATCAATCACCAATCATCAAGCACTTATCATCCATCATCAATCATGAATAGTCAATCGCTAATCATCAATATCAATCATTCAGCATTGATCATCCATCATCAATCATTAATCATCATCATCACCATCATCATCACCATCATCATCATCATTATCATCATCATCGTCATCGTCATCGTCATCGTCATCATGATCGTCATCATCATCATCATCATCATCACCATCATCATCATCATCATCATCGTCGTCGTCGTCATCGTCATCGTCATCGTCATCGTCATCGTCATCGTCATCATGATCGTCATCATCATCATCATCATCATCACCATCATCAACAGCATCATCATCATCATCATCATCATCATCATCATCAGAATCATCATCATCATCGGAATCATCATCATCATCATCATCATCATCATCATCATCATCATCATCACAATCATCATCACCATCATCATCATCATCACCATCATCATCATCATCATCATCACCATCATCATCATCAGTAGCTGTTTGTACCCCTTTGTTGCTCATGCCTTGGCCTCACTTGGGGCTGCCATCCGAAGGATGGAGGAAGCTGAGGAAGCTCCGGAGCAGCCGCCCCAGAGCTTTTGGTCTGAGAGTGACTCCGAAGCGGTCCCGTGAGCCATGCAAGTCCCGGGTCCCACCTGGGAACAGCAGCACCAAGAACTGGCCCTGCCTTGGGGAATGCACAGATTTGACAGCAGG
>VSDK01018980.1:178094-225453 GCA_009767595.1 Symbiodinium kawagutii
AATGATTGATGTCAATGATTCATGCTATTCTGTACATTGTCATGTGTATAGGTTGATAGATGAAGTCATAAATAAGTAAACAAATACGTAAATGTATGTATAGATATTTACCTATACATGTACATGCAAGGATATCCACATGCACAAATACATATGTGATATGCGAAGACCTATATGCATGTGAATGTGATTATCGTCTTGCTATGCAATCCAATGAATGCAATCCAATGTAATGGAATGTTGTGCAATGTAACTTTATGGGCTCTAATGCAACGGAATGCATGCATGGATGAACAACATCACCGGACAAAACAGACTGTTCTGCCAGGTCAGGTCATAGGTTGGGAAAAAAACTTCTTCGATGGGGGAAAAAAGAACCTGCCAACAAACAGACCCCAGTGGTTTCAATGGGAGACCTGAGAGTCACTGTTAAAGAGCAGACGGGATAGGCAGCCACAGGATGGTTAATAAGTGATGATTATATTTAAGTGGTTCATAAGGGTTGAATAAGAGTAATTGAAAACGATTAATGTTCAAACCATGGTTGATAATAATTAAAACCATGGTTGAGAAGAGTTCATTAATGGTTGTAGTGGATGGTTGACGTTGATAATAGTTAACTATTATACATGCATGGTTTTTAGTTGATTGGGAACTCAGGATTAATTGTAGTGGATGGTTGACTATGAAAAAAATAACTGGCTGATAATGGTTAATAAACATCAGCCAATCATAGATGCTGAATAGCTAACGTATCACCAGGAGGCACATGATATTCCCATGACATTTCTCATCTCTGGTGGCATGTCTGGTAGCATGGCGAATCTCCTTGGTGCTTTGCTACCGTAGCCGTGCTTTGCTAATGGCACTAGAGAGAAGCGTGCAATCTTCGGATCCCTGGCCTTGAGTCTTTAGATTTGGAACCCACCAATCATCCGGGAAGAAGCATTTATCATCTTCGAAGTATGCTAATGTATAACGATGGTGTAACAAGTTATGCAACGATTGTATGACAACTATAACAACTACTCTACCACTTGCTGGTTCGTGGTTCCAAAGAGATCTTTTTTCAATTCAGATGAAGAATCAACGCTTGGTTCTTGGGATGGTTGAAACCAAGTGGATACGTAGAGAGCCAGCAATTTTCGGGCCGCAGACGGGTACAGCATTCCCATGTTTGTGGCCACTGCAGCCAGCAAGGGATCCGGGATGCTGCATGCTGCTCTCCTGGCGAGGATCCAAAGGATTTCCATCGCCAGAAGTTGTGGTTCGTCCATCTCGAAAGGGTTCTCCCAGATAATATTCAAAGAAGATCAGCCAGTGTAAATCACAAGGGAAAGCCATGCTTTCGCAATGTTTGACAGAGATCAATTCTGCCGAATGATACTTTGACCAGGGCTACAGTAGTACTGTTCAATAATGGTCAATGATGGTTGACAGTGGTTGATGTTTCTTGATGGTTTAATCGTTTGATGGAGTCTTGATCTTTATAGATGGTTCACATTTGATTGATGGTCCAAGATGGTTTATAGTTTAGCTGGACATTATGGTGGGCAGTGTCGCCGCATGAGGCCCAAATTGGAATCGATCCAGTGGATGGTCAGGGTTGTGATTGGAGTTTTTCAGGGTACGGATCTTTAAATGGGGTTGCCGGTACTAATCAGTTGCGGACAAACCCAGTCTGACATTGAGTTTATGGATCTTGGGCGCGTCAAGATAGCTGAACTCAGATGAAGCACTGAAGAGATTTGTTGCACAGCTTGAATTTTAGCGTTGTTTCAGGCACCACAAGGGAAATGCCAAAATTATAGCGTTCACATACTTTCACATCGCAAGTGTCCAAGTGCTGTCTTCTTGGAGTTCGAGCTGGTACAGCCTGATCTGCTGCCGATGTACAGCAGACTCTGCAGCTGCGAACGAAAAGCTGCAAACTCTGGGAACTTGGTTGTTGACGATGGTGCAGTATCCCCAGTCAAGCAGAAACGGTGTTTTGAGGATGAATTCACCACTATCAGTGGAAAATTCACTCCTATCCACTGCATTCACCATTGGGCATTTGCCAGTATTGGCCACTGCTAATCCCTTCCCTCTCACTACAATCACCGACCAGTTTATTTGTAATTATAGACTTCAACGGCCATTGCAATCTTTTGCATGAGCTGGAACCACCGAGCATCATGAGGGGCGATAGTCAGAATTGGTGGTGCTCAGTGGTGCTTGATGAGCCTGGATTTATAACCCCGAACTTTGTTTTGAACAACTCTGGGCAATAGCACAATATCTTGTTGTTTGAAACAATTGTATATCTTAGTCCGAGCAGTTTTTAGATGCTTTTTGCAAAGTGGGGGGTTCCTTCAAGTGCTGATCTTCCTGCAAGCAATACCCACTTAGACACATAACTTATAACTAACAAAACTGACAAGCTATTTGGCTTATATAAGTCAGTAGCTAATCGGGTTAAAGCTACAGAGATCAGTTTCGATTTGCGGAGCCAAGGCGACTGCTGAGTGCTCTCCAACTGGGCCAGCAATGAGTGGTTTACCAGTCAGTGGATGGTTTAACAATGATGTATTTATATCGCTTGATGACCGTCAATGATGGTTAGCCATGTTTGATGACCGTTCCGGGCTGAGAAGTGTTGAATGTTTGATGCGACCCGCTTTTTTTGCTGTGCTTTATGATGGGATTTTTCGGGAAAGCCAGCACATGAAGCAGGTGCTTCCATGACATTGAACAAGGAGCTTGTGTCTCGTTGGCTAACTTGACGACATTTCCGTGCAGCTGTTTAGGACCAACTCAGGATCCATCTGAAACTGGCTTCGTTCCATGCCTGAATGTCATGGGACGATTGAGATCCCGGGCGTGTCCCGGTTCCAGTTGCCTGAGACTCAATGGCATTCACCGCTGCGACTCGGCTGCACCGAGGATTCAACAAGGACATCGGTGAGGGTGGCCCCATCCTGTACTGCTGAGCATATGCAGGACCGTTGGTGGTTTGATTTTCCCCAATGACTTGGGGATGGTTGCTTAGCTCATATTTTTGGGATGGCGGAACCAAACCGCCAACCAGTATACAAAGGACACAATTTCCATGGACTGTCCCACACAAGTGATGGATTTAGCTTGATACATCTTGATATATTGAATGTCTGAGGGCCCAACATTGGGGCTACTTGCATCAGGGGGAATGGGGACTTGACGACTGTATCTCTGCGGTGAATTTGAGCAGCCGGGATGTTTGGTTGCGAAGCATCCGAGGCCTGTCATGCCCAGAGGTCACGTCTCGTCCCAGATTCATCTTTCTCCATGACTGAGGTGAATCAATTTAGGAAAATTGGCATGGCCACAACGTACAAAGTGCACTTGTAGCAATCGGTGCATACAAACCACTGTGAGTCTTCATGTTTGGCATGTACATCAGTGGTACAGGGTGGACCTCCCCATACCCAAGCAATTTTGGGTGAATATTTGGGATGGTCCGAGCTCGGTCATAATGGCGCGGCTGCCAGTACAAGGAGCAATAAGCCCACCTACCTGACCCGCAGAGATTTTGATCTCTTTTCTGGTTGCAAGGGTGGTGGACCAGTGCATCGGGAGGGAAGTTCCATCGCTCTCCGGCTCTGTCAAGGCTTAGTTTGGTTTGTTCTTTGCACCGCCAGAGCACAGTACTGTGCTTATGTGCCCCAGCTGCGATGCCTACCTGGTTGCTGGCCATGGTCGAAGTGAGAGTAGAGGTGCCTAGTGGTTAGCGTGGCACAAATGCAGCTGCTTTTGGTTCCAGATATTCACAACCTCGCCAAATGAAGGGTATCTCCGATCATTTTGTTTGGGTACATCATGGGTTTACTTTTGCCCACTTGGTTTCTTCACAGGGTCATGTTGAAGTGGCCAAGGGAAGTGCTGATGATTCCCGCTGGATGATCAGGTTCAAGGAATGGAAGGTCCAAGCCAAGCTTTCTCAAGATGGGAACCCTGGCCATCTAAGTATGGTTCATCTTGTGAAAGCTATCGACTTGGAGTTTCAAGAAAACCTCCGAACATTTGGAGTTTACCGGTAAATCCAGCTGGTCAGCACGTCCTGCGGTTCGCAGCTGTTTTACAAGCTCGATTGGTGGTGATTTATCTTCAGCAGAAAGCCGTTGGAATGGAGAAATCCGTGGGGCTGGATTTTCTTCTGTTTGGACATTTCCAAGAAATGAAGTCATCTGATTTGTGGTTGTTGATTATGATCTGCGAAACGAAAGCGGTCTTTATCACCGTTGTTCTTGCTAGTTGCGTTTAGACAGCCAGCTTGCTGAATTTCATCAAGATTGCACCAGGTGGCTCCCTTACTAGCTGGTTGCTGGTTACCAACCAGCTGCTTAATGGTGGTTCGCCAATGAATACATTAATTGATTCTATCTTTTCCTTGGATTTCGGCACGCAACTTGATTGCCTCATGATGCAGAGTCAACATGATGCGGACCAGTCAAGATCATATCAGCATGGCCTCCCAGTGGCCCCACCCCAGATGGTTCAATCAGTTGCAGCCCCATTGGGTTCCCAGCTGTTGGTGCTGGTAGCTGGGGTTCAGGTACCTTCTGGCACTGATTCGTCCTCGAAAACCTGGCGGATGGATGGCGGTATCCTCATCCACGAGCTCTCAAGGGACTCGTGCAACTGGGTAGCACTGCTGGCGCGTGACGAGTTGATCTGGGGGATCAGCAGATGAGCGCAAAGCTCATGAGTTAGATCCAGCGAGGAGTAGGGTGAACTGATATTAGTTTGAGTAAATCATCAGCTATTGTGAGTGACACCTAGATCTGCCATTGATGATTGTGGCTCATTACTCATCATTGATCCATGATTACCGAATACAAATCAGTATCAGTCGGTTACAAAACATTTTTGACAGCTGGATCAATGGTTGGAGCTAGACCTTTGTGGAAGGTGGATTGGGAATCTTCGAGATTGCGGGTCTTCCGTGACCACCAAGCTAGTTTGATGACCACAGCCCTGGCAGAGATTCTCCATGATCAACTTGTTGGGTACAGCATGGCACTCCCAGATGAGTAGTTTGGCAACACGGCACTCCTTTTGAGCGATAGAAAAACAAGCGCTTGACCATTAATTGACTATCAGCAAAAATGAAAAATAGTGCCTCATGATGGTTGACAGTTGTTAATACTGGACAGGGGCACCAGCTTTGTGGTTTCGGACACGTCCATCGCTGACATGAAGCAATTTGGTGGTAGCATTTTTTGGATTTTTGTATTTGTTTTCCAGGCCTATTGCGTCCAACCTGGCAACAAAGTAGCATTGGTTACATGCTCACGAGCATTGGTTCTAAGATGTCATTAAGATCATTGGAAGCCTTGGGGTTTGGGTCAGGACGATATCCATGATGTTGCACTCGTTTATTGCTTGTTGACTCGTTGATAAACTCAGTAACCTGTGAGCAAAAAATCACTTAGTGCTTTTTAATCCACATTGACTATGCCGCTATGCAGCTAACATGCCCACTGGTCAATGTGGGTGATTCTACCCAAGGTTTGCGCATTTGGGCCCAGAATCCGGGGCTTTGACGAAACCTCATACTTTGTAGGGTCGAATCTTTCCCGCCCCTATTGCTGGCTATTATCCCCTCGGCTATGACAAACCAGGATCAAAACACGCTTCAGCATCATTGACCATCATTAAGCACCACTAACCACTACAATCTATGATTCAACATTCGGTTAACCAGTATAAAGCATCATTAGCCACAATTGTGATCAATTATGGCAAGTCTGTCAATTATTTCACTATATTCATCATTAAAAAACGTTGAGCTGCGATTTAACCATCATTAACCCCGATTGACCATCATTAACCATGATTAAACACTACTAATCATTGCGGATTCACAACATAGTTCATGGGCTAAGCATGAGCACCAGCACCAGCAGCAGCACCACCACCACCACCATCAGTTTTCATTTGACACAATTGGCCACTATTGAACACTATTAACTAATGTAAATCACGAGTAACCACTATTGAACACTAGAAGCTAATGTAAACCACGATGTGTTCAAAGTAAACCACTATTGGTGCTTAACGTTCATAGCTAACCACTATTCACCATGATGAGCAACTACTGGGCACCAATGAACACTACGAACTAACATGAACCGCATATCCACCATGAACCATTCGCCAGAGCTGCTTCAAGCTGCTTGAGGCACCACCACCACCTCCACCACCCGGACGGCCAGTACCATCACTTCGACTAGCAGCAGCTTTGTTCAGCAGTCTGCGGATTTTGGTGTGCTTCGATTTGGAAGCTTATGGTTAACCCATGTTGATCAAATGCTCGAGCATGGCTAGTCTTGGCTAATGTCGGATACTGATTCTAATGATTCTTGTATGAAGGATATGGGTAATCTGTGTGGCCATCGGTATGGACGCATAAATCCCTGCTTTCCGGGTACAATCGTAATTTATGAAAAGACGCGGCTATGCAAAATTATTGTCATCTTGAAAAGACGCGGCTTGCAATGAAATAGTGCGTATGAAGAGGGGTGGCTGAAGCTACTGAACCCAGTGTGCAAAAGCTTTCCTCTCAGTCCAGCTGCAATACAGCTTGGCATGTGTTGCTTCACAATATGCATTCATACATATATCCAAGCATGCATGCGTAGAGACAGACATACCAGCACAGCCAATGTCAGAGGCGTCAATTTCTTTTTCTTCTTCATTATAGGCGAACTTTCAGTACAATGCACCATATAGATCCATACGGTGTAACGCTGCATGTTATCTTAAGGCCAAATACGGCGTACTATACACTATGTACTGCATGACTACATGCGGTGCTCCCAAACTGACCATTTGGTTCTTGTAGGACAAAGTTGCGACTTTGGGTACCCACAGTTTTGAAAGTACTCATGTTATTCCAGCTTGGGTGTTTCTCTTCCATTTTCTTTGTTTATGTTCTCTTCTTTTAGTTTCATGTTTGCTGGTGATGGGGTACTCCCTAGCTGATATGGGTTCGTAATGCATGGTGGGAATCCATATTTCAAAATTCATACACCACTATCGTATCGAAATATTACACCCTGTACTGACCTGTATTAACCATGATTACCGGTCATTAACCATGGTCGTTGGTAATTGTTGCCTTTTCACCAGCGGAGTCATGGGTCTGCCTTCATTCACTGCCCTTTTCCCCACGTCAGGTACCACCACTACGGAGACCAGGTGGGGTTGGGGACCAGTTGCAGAGCTGCTGGACAGTTGTGTATTTGTAGTGCAAGTATAGTATTCCAGCGCTATCGCGCAACAGTCGGCTCCGCCGCAATGATCATGATAAGTAGTATTCCATGTATTCGCGGTGCAACGCGTGGGTTTTGGACGTTCTTTCATTTAATTTGCGTTTGGTTTTTGGCATTGACTGATTTAGATGTGATTTGAAATGATTTGATTTTATTCGGTTTGATTTTACGTTTTGATTTTATTCCCTTTTTGATTTGATGTGAATCTATTTTTTGAATTTCATTCGGGTTTTGGTTCGGTTTGATGTGGAAATTGAATTTTAATCTGCTTCGATTGGATAGGATTTGGTTTGATTTGGAAACTTTGGTTTCATTTTGATTTTTGCTTTGTTTGGGGTGGATTTTGTATGATTTCGTTTGATTTTGATGTTAATTTTGCAGATTCAGATTCGCGCTTTGATTTTGATTTCGGTTTGGTTTGCTTTGATTGGATTTGAATTGTTTTGGGTTGATTTGATTTGATTGGATTTTTTCTTTGTAGCAGGCATTAATTGGGAAAATTCACCGAACCACGAAAGCTTCACCAAACAGGGTTTGGTGAACGTCCAAAAATTTGATCTTGGTCTGCTCTGGATTTGATTCGGCTTGACTATCTGATGGTGATTCATTTGATTCTGAGTTGGTTTTGAGTTGATGTTGATTTTGATTTTTATTTATGTTTTGATTTTAGTTTTTGGGTTTTGATTTTCATTTTATTTGATTTCATTTTTTTGGTTTTGATGTGACTTGATTTTCATTGGATTTTGATTTTGATTTCTATTCTGCTTTGATTTGAATTTGATTTGATTTGACTTGATTTGATTCGATTTGATTTGACTTGATTTTATTTGATTTGATTTGACTTGATTCGATTCAATTTGATTTTACTTGATTTGGCTTTGACTTGATTTTTTGCTTTTCATCTCGATTTTGATGAATTATTTTGATTTTGATCTCGATTTTGATTCAGATTTGGAGTTTATTTGCATTTTGATTTTGATGTTGATTTTGGCTTTCGGATTTGATTTGATTTGCTTTGAATTGATTTTGATTTTTGATTTTCATTTTGATTTGATTTGATTTTTTGTTGGTTTGGTTTGATTTGTTTTGGTTCGGTCTGATTACGAGTTTGATATTCATTTTGGCTGTTGGCTTTTTGATTTTGATTTGATTTGAATAGATTTAATTGCATTTCATTTGACGGATTTGGTTGGTTTTGTTGCATCTCATTCCGTGGGATTGGCTTATTCAGCTTGATTGTGGTTTGATCGTGATTTTGATGTTGATTTTGCGTTGACTTGGTTTAATTTGGTAGTAGAGAGCTGGTGTGCAAGGAAAATGCTCGTACCATGTCGTGCCTAGAACAACTGGCAACTTGAATCCATAGTGTGCTGGTTGAATGCTTACTTGGTGAAAGGCTTTACTGGGTAGTACTTCAAAAGTTTCCTTGGTGGGTTGGCTGGCTGGTTGGTTGGTTTGGTTTGCTCCTTGGTTGCTCAGGAACATGATTCGATTCTAGTCTGGACAAGTATTCATCAAGGCTACTTAACAAAACTCAGCCCAAAATTCTGGGCGGCAAAGTATTTTAATTAAGTTGTCAGGTCCCCTACAGGCCCTACAAGTTCACTCCTCTAAGGATCACTTGGATAATTCTGGCAGCTACCAACTTGAGCATTTGTCAGAAGCCCTGTTTGGCGAGTGTGGTACCAGCTCGGGGTTACCCCACGGTGGGAATGTCGAACCAATGTTCAACCGCTTTTCAGCCGAGCTAAATATCAACCAGAGAACGGTGGTATGGTTGAACCATTGGTGTTTATCATAACTACTCTTTGCTACAGTCGTTTGTTACCCTTCTGGTGGTTTCTCAAAATAGGGGTACCTCCAAATCATCATTTACTATCTAAGCATTTATAATTTTCCCTCATTTGAAGAATCCCCCAAATGATTCCATGTCATACGTTTATGACCGCTGCGTTGTATGGCTAAAGCAGCATCCTTAAAAGGATGTCGAGTTGGATGGAACCCAGGGTAGCAGCACGCTGACAGGACATCATCGACGAGTTCAAGTATGACAGCCACGGCAACCACGACGTCGCAAAGCATCAGCAGCTCCACGACATCCACAACTTCCAGCAGCACTAGCAGCAGTTCAACCTCCAGTAGCACCTCTAGGACTACATCATCCACTTCGACCTCCAGCAGCTCCACATCTTCCACCAGCATCTCGTCCACATCGACGTCCAGCTCCACTAGCTCCTCGTCATCAACGAGCGCTTCCAGTACATCAACTACTTCCAGTTCCACATCCTCCAGCAGCACCTCATCCACGTCAAGCTCAAGTAGCTCTACGTCGTCAACGAGCACTTCGACGACTTCGACCTCTAGCACCACCACCTCGACAACGCAAACAGCTTCTACCACCAGCTCATCAACTGCAACAACGGCAACAAGTTCCTCAAGTACAACCAGCAGTACGAGCACCACCTCGTCAACAACAACCACCACAACTATCTCCAGTACATCATCCTCATCGAGCACCTCATCCACTTCAACCTCGACTAGCTCAACAACGTCAACAAGTACTTCCTCCACATCATCCAGCACATCGACTACATTTACAACTTCCAGTTCGACCTCATCAAGTAGTACATCAACGACTTCTACCTCTAGTAGCTCCACATCTTCAACAAGCACCTCCTCCGCGACAACAACTAGTTCCACTACATCGACTTCATCATCCAGCACCTCCACTACGTTAACAACGTCTTCTTCGACATCATCGAGCACAACTTCTTCCACTTCTACATCTAGTAGCTCCACATCTTCAACAAGCACTTCTTCTTCCTCATCCAGTACGTCCAGTACTGTCACAACTTCTAGTTCCACATCATCGAGCAGTACATCATCCACTTCTACCTCTAGCAGCTCCACATCTTCAACAAGCACGTCTTCTTCATCATCAAGCACTTCCAGCACATCAACCACTTCCAGCTTGACATCTACAAGCAGCACTTCATCCACGTCTACCTCAAGTAGCTCTACGTCGTCAACAAGCACCTCCTCCACATCAACGTCCAGTTCTAGTACATCAACTTCATCATCCAGCACTTCTAGCACATCAACCACTTCCAGTTCCACATCCTCCAGCAGCACTTCATCCACATCCAGCTCAAGTAGCTCTACGTCGTCAACCAGCACTTCGTCCTCATCAAGCTCGAGTTCGACAACCTCATCTACATCATCTAGCACCTCCAGTACATTCACAACAACCACTTCCACGTCATCAAGTAGCACATCATCCACTTCTACATCTAGCAGCTCGACATCCTCAACCAGCACAACGTCCACTTCTACATCTAGCAGCTCGACATCCTCAACCAGCACGACATCAACTTCCACATCTAGCAGCTCCACATCGTCAACCAGCACCTCTTCAACCAGCACCTCTTCAACCAGCACCTCGTCAACCAGCACATCATCCACATCAACTAGCACGTCGAGTACGTCAACAACTTCCAGTTCGACGACCTCCACTAGCACGACATCCACGTCTACCTCGAGTAGCTCTACCTCGTCGACGAGCACATCATCTACATCAACTTCCAGCTCCAGTACATCCAGTTCATCATCCAGCACGTCAACCACATCAACAAGTTCAAGTTCGACGTCGTCAAGCAGTACCTCGTCAACTTCTAGCTCTAGCACATCCAGCTCGAGCACGTCAAGCTCACTTAGCGTGACCTTTAGCTCCACGTCTATCACTTCGACATCAATCACCAGCAGCACAACGACAACGCTGACTTCCACATCCTCCAGCAGCACTTCATCCACATCTAGCTCAAGTAGCTCTACATCGTCAACGAGCACTTCCTCCACATCAACGTCCAGTTCTAGCACGTCAACGTCATCATCAAGCACTTCCAGCACATCAAGTACTTCCAGTTCGACATCCTCCAGCAGCACTTCATCCACATCTAGCTCAAGTAGCTCTACATCGTCAACGAGCACTTCCTCCACATCAACGTCCAGTTCTAGCACGTCAACGTCATCATCAAGCACTTCCAGCACATCAAGTACTTCCAGTTCGACATCCTCCAGCAGCACTTCATCCACATCTAGCTCAAGTAGCTCTACATCGTCAACGAGCACTTCCTCCACATCAACGTCCAGTTCTAGCACGTCAACGTCATCATCAAGCACTTCCAGCACATCAAGTACTTCCAGTTCGACATCCTCCAGCAGCACTTCATCCACATCTAGCTCAAGTAGCTCTACATCGTCAACGAGCACTTCCTCCACATCAACGTCCAGTTCTAGCACGTCAACGTCATCATCAAGCACTTCCAGCACATCAAGTACTTCCAGTTCGACATCCTCCAGCAGCACTTCATCCACATCTAGCTCAAGTAGCTCTACATCGTCAACGAGCACTTCCTCCACATCAACGTCCAGTTCTAGCACGTCAACGTCATCATCAAGCACTTCCAGCACATCAACTAGTTCCACTTCTACCTCTAGCAGCTCTACATCGATCACGACCACCTCATTTACTGTGACAGTCAGCTCTACCACAACAACTTCATCCTCTACCACATCCAGTTCATCAACAACGTCCAGCTCTACATCTAGCAGCTCCACTTCGTTCACGACCACCTCATTTACAGTGACATTCAGCTCTACCACAACAACCTCCATTTCATCAACAACTTCCAGTTCCACATCATCAAGCACTAGTACGTCCAGTTCTACATCTAGCAGCTCGACATCTTCAACCAGCACCTCGACTACATCATCCAGCACCTCAACCACATCAACCACTTCGAGCACAACCACATCCACTTCTACCTCAGCCAGCTCTACATCATCAACAATCACGTCCAGCTCCACCACGACGACATCATCATCAAGCACCTCCAGCACCTCAACGACTTCTACTTCATCAACATCAAGCAGCACTTCATCAACTTCAACATCAACCACATCAACGACATCAACGAGCACCAGCTCGACATCATCCACAACTTCGAGTACATCAACATCTTCCAGCAGCACCTCATCCACTTCTACTTCTAGCAGCTCTACATCGTCAACAAGCACATCATCCACATCAACCTCAACCTCTACTACGTCATCTTCATCATCCAGCACTTCCATTACCACTTCCACCACTTCCAGTTCGACATCATCAAGTACCACTTCTTCCACGTCCACATCTAGTAGCTCCACATCTTCAACGAGTACATCATCCACATCCTCCACCACCTCAACTACCTCGACCACTTCCAGTTCAACAACATCAACTAGTATGACATCGACTTCTACCTCTAGCACCTCCACATCGTCGACAAGCACTTCATCTACATCGACTTCCAGTTCCAGTACGTCCACTTCATCATCCAGTACTTCGAGCACATCAACAAGTTCAAGTTCAACTTCATCAACCAGTTCCTCATCTACCTCCTCTTCTACAAGCTCGACTAGTACAACAAGTTCATCAGACTCACTCTCTTACACCAGTTCGACAACTACATCATCCAGCACCTCCACTACATCAACAACTTCCACTTCTACATCCACCAGCAGCACCTCATCCACGTCTACATCTAGCACTTCCACATCATCAACCAGCACCTCCTCTACATCATCTGGTACTTCTAGTTCATCCACCACTTCCAGTTCGACAACATCAAGCAGCACATCGTCCACCTCTACATCTAGTAGCTCCACATCATCAACAAGCACCTCAACTTCATCATCCAGCACCTCCAGTACATCATCAACTTCCACTTCAACATCTTCAAGCAGCACCTCATCCACGTCAACCTCAAGCAGCTCCACATCTGCAACAAGCACCTCCACGACATCAACTAGCACTTCAACTACTTCGACCACATCCACTTCGACATCATCTAGCAGCACTTCATCCTCTTCTACTTCGAGCAGCTCGACTTCCTTGACAAGCACCTCATCCACATCTACCTCAAGCAGCTCTACGACGTCAACAAGCACATCATCCACATCGACCTCCAGTTCAAGCACATCAACTTCATCATCTAGCACCTCGACTACATCAACAACTCTCAGTTCGACATCATCAAGTACTACATCTTCCACGTCTACGTCTAGTAGCTCCACATCTTCATCAAGCACATCATCTACATCCTCCACGTCTTCAACAACCTCTACCACTTCGAGTTCAACATCATCCAGTAGCACGTCGTCCACCTCTACCTCTAGCACCTCCACATCGTCGACAAGCACTTCATCTACATCAACCTCCAGTTCTAGCACATCAACGTCATCATCCAGCACGTCAACGACATCGACATCTTGTACTTCGACCTCCTCGATTACAACTTCGTCCACGTCTACTTCCAGTAGCTCCACATCGACAACAAGTGCATCATCTACATCAACCTCTAGCTCCAGTACGTCATCAACATCATCAAGCACCTCAAGTTCATCTGCAACTTCCTCTTCAACATCATCAAGCAGTGCAACATCCACTTCTACCTCCAGCAGCTCCACGTCCTCAACAAGTACATCCGTTTCATCCTCCAGCACGTCGACTACGTCAGTCACTTCCACTTCCACATCATCTACCAGCATCTCAGTTACTTCGAGTACCAGTAGCTCGGTCACATCAACGAGCACGTCAGCTACAGTAACATCAACAAGCTTGACATCGACGTCATCAAGTAGTGGCTCGACGACCTCATTTTCAAGCAGCTCCACGACCATGACGAGTACCTCATTTACATCATCCAGCACCACCAGTACGTCAGAAACATCCACTTCGACGACAACAAGTAGTACCTCACTGACGTCAACCTCTACCACCTCAACAACATCAACCAGCAGCACGTCAACAGAAACCAGTACTTCTAGCACATCAACCACTTCCAGCTCAACATCGTCCAGCAGCACCTCATCCACCTCTACATCTAGTAGCTCCACATCATCAACCAGCAGCTCGTCTACATCATCCAGCACCTCCAGTACATCAACAACTTCTACTTCAACATCTTCAAGCAGCAGCTCATCTACTTCGAAAACATTCACAAGCACAACATCTTCATCCTCCAGCACGTCTAGCACGTCAGCCACTTCCAGCTCCACATCATCCAGCAGCACCTCCAGCAGCTCGACATCCTCAACAAGCTTGAGCTTCACCAGTTCGACATCATCAACTGCCACTTCGACTTCCACGAGTAGCACGAGTACTTCCTCAACAAGCACTACGCAGCTTGGCCGCCTTGGCCGCCAATGGATCCTCCCAGCGGTCCCAGTTTTCACCCATCAAAAACCAGTGTCAGACGTCGTGTGTGAATTTTGGTGAAGTTATGACAGGGAAGTTACGCTATGACAGGGAAGCTATTGTCAAGAATCACTATCGGAAGACAGGCTCTATGGATCTATTTGGTTCGATGTAGCTGTAGCTCATCCCTACCTCCCTCTCGCTGGGTTGACCGGGCAGCTCAGGCTTTCTGTGAGTTCCTCGAGCTCGATGAGCGACTTGGTGAAGCATGTGGATCTGTTGAATGTGGGGCCATGGGTCAAGGCTTTAACCAACCAACTAATGGGATAATCACCAACAAACTATAGTGAAAACAATGTTTGATGATGGGCGAACCAGGGGTACGGGGTTTTGACCCACAGCCATATGGGATGGCGACTGTCCCCAAGACTGGTGTTTTCCTAATGGCGTATGAACTTGGATGGTGAGTGCCACCATGAACTTGGACCAAACCATACGCTTTGCGAAGACTTATTCTGATGGTCTTAGAAACCAAGTCAGATGTGAATATAGATATAAATGTTGGGTTGCCCATTGAGTTTACAGTGGTGAATCTATCTACCTTTATCATGAATGGTTCATGGGCTGAGTACTAGCAATTGACCATTCGTAATCAACAATTCAGAATTGATCATTAGTAATTGACTGCGAATGAATGACCTTTCCTGGCTTTACACTAGACGGTTTATGAGATTGAGTCTACCACATGCTGCCGAACCACCCGAAATTGGTTGCTTACACGAACTGCAACTTTCGCCGTTCCACTCAACATTAGTTGTTTTGAGCGTGGACTCTTGAGGGTATCTCCATCTCATGCCAGAAAATGATCATAGTATGAATGATCTCCAAAGCAGATATTACCAGCATCACGCAGTCGAGCTGCATTACTAGGTTGACATACTGTAACTCCTTATCCCAGTGCCTCCTTTGTCGACGCATGGGACAGAAAAAACTGGCTGGGAGTGCCCTGATTGCTTGAATTTCCGGTTGGCTTGTTGAAAATATATCCACATACATTTCTCAGTGAAACTATGTCCACATACATCTATCCGTTATTATGGCGGCGAGATACATCTATCCGTTATTATGGCGGCGAGTCTAGCTGTCATACATGTATAAATACATATCTGCATCTATTAGCTGACCCGATTTATGCAAGTAAAACTGATACCCAATAATTGCAACTACGATCATGTCGACTAACACGACCCACTTGTGAAGCATGATCGCCATCGGCTCCAGGCACCACAACGTCAAGTTCCAGCAGTACCACAAGCAGTGCCCAGGGAGCCACGTGTGGCTGGTGCAACCTCCAAAAAGGATAGACGACCAATAAAAAACAAAGAAAAGCCAGGGGGATGTACCAAAAATGTAGCAAGCATAGATGCAATGTAATGTAAGTATTAATGCAATGTAAATAGAAATATAAATCTCATGCAATGTAATGTAATGTAATGCAATGTGCATGTGCAAATGCACAGTAGATGTACTGTCTATGCATTGGATATCATTGGATATCTATGTGTATGATTATGCCTGTTTCAACCAGTATGTGTACATTACAGAGGTGCATCTTCACTGATATGCATGTGGTTTCTCAAAATAGGGGTACCCCCACATCATCCACTAATACCCATCTATAAGAGTAAACCAACCATTTTGGGGGGTTCCCCTGTATTGACCAGGCTTGGGAAGTAAGAATCCTCATATTTTTTATTGTAACCTTTATCATCTTTTGGTTTGGGAATATCTTTATATACGTATATGTGTATGGTGTGTATATCTACACATACATTTTCGTTTCTTAAAACCTACCAATCATTTCAATCCCATATTTCGGTGAGGATTCAGTCACAGTTTGAACATCTCACCAGTGGCACAGTCTGACCCAGGCGGCCCTCCTTGGGTTTGTAGGGAATCCATACAATTTGTGGGGGCTACCGAGGCTTTGATCTACGGGGACTATTGATCTTCGGGTATAGTTCTTGTGAACGGTATGCAAATGTTGGCAGCCGGTGATGGGGCCATACTCATCACGATGAGGTGCAAAGAGCAGCTTGGGGTGGCAAATCGTTCAGCACTTGTAGTGCTCAATACATCAGGGAGATGGTCATGCTACGAGGCAAACGTCTCTGCATATGCTAAAATACTCGTATGCACAGTTGAAATGGGGATCAACATGCACAGTTGGTCGACAACATGGCCCAATTGGATTCTTGGAATTGGATGGAAAAAAACGTAGGTTTGACCCTGGATCGCTCCCAATGCACAATTTTATCTTCTGTGTTCTCCATATATGCAAGGACAGGTGCACATGGGGAGATCTATGGAATAAGATATTGCAGATATTGTATATATTGTATATATATATATATGCATGTATACCTACTTATATAAAATATACATGCGTAGATGTATATATACAGATTGATGTGGTCGTGACCATACTCACGGTGACCAGAACATAAGCGCATGGCTTCATATCATCCCAACCCGTTAACAACCTACTACAACTTTGGCCATTTCACATCATTGTGGACGACTGCCATCACCACCACAACATCAGCAAGAACAGCAACAAGCATCATCTCTTCACAATGCCTGGTGTGTGCATCGGTTGAGGTACGAGCTCCAGTAGCACTAGCACAAGCACGTCCAGCACCACGTGACTGAGCCGGGTGGTGGACGGAACCTGGTGGATGGAACCATCCATGCCTGCTATTCTCCAGAGGTTATCGCAAGAGACCTGCTATAAGATGGGTTATAGAATGGGCTAACGCCCAGGTGCCGCCGACCCCCTTTCTTGTGTAAGAGTTTGGGCTTGCTATGGCAGAGATAGGAGCTGAGGCTTTCCAAGGCAGCTCCCGGGGCTAACACCAGCTGTGATATACCGGGTTAATTCCTTGCTCACACCAGCTCTTAAAAAGGGGGGTCGGCGGCACCTGGGCGTTAGCCCATGTATGGCAGTGGCTTGCTGCTGTGCGTTCCCAGGGCTGTTGCTGTAGCCTTAGCCTGCTGTTTGCGTGCCTTGGGAATGGCTAACGGAGGGTTTCCGGGCGGGCAAACGCAAGGGCTGACTTGGTATGGCATTGGCTTGCTGCTGTGCGTTCCCAGGGCTGTTGCCGTAGCCTTAGCCTGCTGTTTGCCTGCCTTGGGAACGGCCAACGGAGGGTTTCCGGGCGGGCAAACGCAAGGGCTGAACCCCTTAAAAAGAGTGTCATCGGCCTTCGTATGGGTTGTCGGCCTTGGTATCGCATTGTCGGCCTTGGTATCGCATTGGCCTGCTGTTTGCGTGCCTTGAGAACGGCTAATGGAGGGAATGGGCCGGGCAAACGCAAGGGCTGAACCCCCTAAAAAGAGTGTTATCGGCCTTCGTATGGGTTGTCGGCCTTGGTATCGCATTGGCGTGCTGTTTGCGTGCCTTGGGAACGGCTAATGAAGGGAATGGGCCGGGCAAACGCAAGGGCTGAACCCCTTAAAAAGAGTTGCTACCGGCCTTAGTATATGGGTTGTCGGCCTTGGTGTCGCATTGGCCTGCTGTTTGCGTGCCTTGAGAACGGCTAATGGAGGGAATGGGCTGGGCAAACGCAAAGGCTGAACCCCTTAAAAAGAGTGTTATCGGCCTTCGTAAGGGTTGTCGGCCTTGGTATGGCACTGGCTTGTTGCTGTGTCGGCCTTGGTATCGCATTGGCGTGCTGTTTGCGTGCCTTGAGAACGGCTAATGGAGGGAATGGGCCGGGCAAACGCAAGGGCTGAACCCCCTAAAAAGAGTGTTATCGGCCTTCGTATGGGTTGTCGCCTTGGTATGTCGGCCTTGGTATCGCATTGGCGTGCTGTTTGCGTGCCTTGAGAGCGGCTAATGGAGGGAATGGGCCGGGCAAACGCAAGGGCTGAAACCCCTAAAAAGAGTGTTATCGGCCTTCGTATGGGTTGTCGGCCTTGGTATCGCATTGGCGTGCTGTTTGCGTGCCTTGAGAACGGCTAATGGAGGGAATGGGCCGGGCAAACGCAAGGGCTGAACCCCTTAAAAAGAGTGTTATCGGCCTTCGTAAGGGTTGTCGGCCTTGGTATGGCACTGGCTTGATGCTGTGCGTTCCGAGGGCGGTTGCCCTAGCCTTAGCCTGCTGTTTGCATGCCTTGGGAACGGCTAATGAAGGGAATGGGTTCACGCCTACGGCGATCCCAGGCGCCGCCCCTGCCATGGTTGGCATGAGCAGGGGTCGGCGGATTATAACATGCTATACGGTTATTTGTATGAATAGGTTATTGTAATAGAATTATAGGAGAAAAGTGGTAGAGCAATTATAGTCCAGCTTTTGGAAGGACTATGACAATCCGATCAATGACCATGCCAGACGAAGAAATGAGCATATACAGTATGATTACTTGGGGATAGCACTACTGCCAGTGTTTTTGACACTGCTCCAATGGTGATTCGTCTGAGGAAGGGATGAGTTGCGTGGCAGCAAAATCACCAACTGATCATTGCTGGCTCTACACCTACTCGTCGTTTTCCGATTATCCTAATAGTACCATATATTATTGATTCACCATCATCCCTGGGTGAATCCATTTTAAGAACTGATCCATGACAGGGAAACCCAAGGCTCCATTCAGTGCAAGTTCAATTTGGGCATCTGCTGAGGGGCAAAATATCTTCGACGAATTGAATTTGGCCAGAGTATGTACTGGCCATGCTTCATGTTTCCACTTCTGGTTGGTGATGTAGGAGACCCACTCAAGAGAAAGCTACCCTGAAGTTCCATCGTGGAATTTCACCGATCCATCCGCGGTGGCAATGTCGTGACGGGAAGGGATGAGTTTGTTTTGCAAAACAGAAGTGTACTTGGTGTATTTGGATTACCCCCCAAGCATTGCTTTCCATTGCCTCAACGACCATACCATTGTTGGGGTTTGCTGGAAGAAAAATGGCTTTGTCCAGCAAACTATTTCAATGAAAGCATTACTTCACGAAGCCCAGCAAAGCCAATGGTTTGTCCAGAACAATGGCGTACCCTCTGGTAAACTAACATGGCAATGGAAAATCCACCATTTTGTTAGGAAAACCCTGGAAAAAACATCCATTTATGGAGATTTTCCATTGCCATTTAGTTTACCAGAGGGTAATGCTTTCATTGGTGGCTTCACGATGGTAATTGGGCCAGCTCGGGGCATCCCCGTGTCCAGATCTTGGACACCTCCATCCTGGTGGCTTACCCACCTTGACTGGTCCTGGAGATTGCATTGGTTACACGGAAGCTGCTGTGTAGGGCAGCCATACTCCACACAGAGGTACCTCTGTACCGCCGTGCGCAGCCAAGGTCCACTAGCACTATGGAGACATCCTGGTGCAGGAAATACCATGCTGGAGTGCCTTGGCTGCGAGGCCGCGAATGGCAATCTATTCTGCACATTTTCAATTTTCTTCACCTGTGTGCATATTCAGCCATGATTGGTCAGTGTATATGCACTCAAATACACACAGGCACATATATATATATATATATATATATATTTATATATACACATATATGCATAGGTATATACATATTCAGATGGATCACGATCACGGAAAGGTAGACCGGCGATCGCTCCACTGAAATCTTGCTCTGAGCAGACGTAGAGTTTGTATTCCACAGCTGTTGGCGGGATAGCCGGGTCAGAGACAATCATAAGAACATGATTTTTGACGGCTTGGGCAATGCTGGCTGGGCATTTAATTGCATGGGACGTACCGAATGCAACACACGGAAGTTTTCGGTCCAGTCCTGTGGGTCAAGACTGACCACGACATGGATGACTTCCACATGAAATGGTGACAAAAGAAGATGCTTCCCAATAATTGTTGAAAATCAAGAGGGTTTTGAAGATTCGTTTTCCCATCAACGAATCTAATATCAACAAACCTAATATCCCAATCAGGGACCCACTTATCGGCATGAACTCCTACGATGGTCATATAGGGCTCGCTATATCCCAATTGTGTTTTTTTCGTGGCCTTTGGGATTTGTCAGGCTACTGGTTAGCTCCTATGCCTTGGCTGTTCACATTTCACTTCCCAGGTCAGTTTCACTTGCCATAGTTGGCTTGAAAGTGTTTTCTTTTCTTCATTATATGTTTGCCCGCCGCTGGTAGTACTTGCTGGTATCCATCGATGACAGCTTCAGTTTGCAGCCCTAATTATAGTCGCCTTTGCAAGGTATTGAGGCAGCTGGATTGTTAAAACCTTTCCGCCTGGAAATCTTCCCCTTGCATTTCCGGTAAAACTTTTGGTATGTTTCCCATGTGTTTCCAAATGCCTTTGTTCTCCTATGATTGGAAACTTGACAATCTAAACAAATACAAGAAAACGGAAGTTTTTCTTTTGATTGGAGGAAACTGGATTTTCCTGTATATATGCATACATGTATAAATAGATGCATACACATACATATATATATATATGTATATATATATATACATTGAACATTACACATTATATCTATATATCATATATTAGAAAAATATATTTATATACATAAAATGTATATATATATATACACATTTTTATGTGTATATACATCATCATGCGCACACATCAACAGGCACAACTGCTCTTCAGCACTACCGAGGTGCCCGTGGTGTCCTCCACCTGCCAAGCGGGTTCGTTGGAACACAGCCACTGCCGCTTGGAGCGCCGCGCGCGCGCCGTGGACCTGGATGGCATGACTGGTGGGATAAGGTGGTAAAACTCGTGGTGAACCCTGGTTGAACCTGCTATGACTATAGACTATAGGTCAATAATGACTACTAGTCTACTAGTGGTTGATAAGTAGTGGTTGATATTAAGCAACCAATTTTCTAGGGATAATGACCACAATAATGAGGAAAACAATGGTTAGTGGTAATGAGGGGTCTGACCCATAGCCCTATGACTATTGGTGAATGCTTGGTTTAAGGCCTGGTCTCTGCTGCTTAACCTGGTATGCCTGTTGGTTCAACCTGGCATTGGTATGACCTGGCTGATGGTATGACTCTTGCTGCAACCAGCATGGTAGACTTTGAGGTTTCGGTTCAGGGCTGGTGCTTGTTGCTCGAGAATGCAGGAGACCCCTGCCCTACCTCTCTGCCTTTCTGCTTGTCCCAGTGAACACAGTGTCCCTTCAATAAAGGTTCCCAACTCAAATCTTACGTCCCTTCTTGATTTTCTATCCTTTTTGGGACATTGAGTGTTCCTGTCAACCAAAGCAGGCCAGATCTCCAAACAACAGGAAAAATGGAAAAGAGCCCATGTCAGCTCAGTCTTGATAAAAATGTCTGCGTTTGGAACAAAGTCGAGTATACATTATACAGCATTAAAAATCTTACAGCTTTTCCCAGGGTGTGCTATCTGGGGATAGCAATTATTTATCAGCTTTTCTTGATCCTCAACACGAGCCGATCGGCAATTTGAGATCACAAACTTGGCGAGCAGACGCCAACGAATGCAAGAAAAAACAGATGAAAACAGTATGAAAACACTAATCTGTTCAAACCAATCTGAAAACACCAATCTCTTCAAACCAATCTGAAAACACTAAAACCCATACAAAAACTAACATGAAAACACTAATCTCTTCAAACTCCTCTGATTTCACTGTGTGGTGTGTCTCCCTTGTGGCGAGTCACAGCCCCCAGGTCTAACAAAGGTGGACTACAGCGAAGTCACCTGCGGCTCAGAGGTGAGCAGTGCCTTCTGCTTGGCGAGCTCGGTGAATGGCAGCGAACCGCCCTGCAGGAGCTGTGCCACCGTCATCTTGGAGGACGGAGGGGATCCCGGTGCTGGAGGGGACCCAACGGCGCCGGAGGTCCTGGTGGTGGGGGCTGTGGTGAACTCGAAGCCGAGCTGGTGCCATTTCTGACTGAGAAGTCCTGTAGCTGAGGAAAATGTTGGGCTGCATCCGTCTCCATCTCCATCTCCATCCCTTCTAATTTGAAAGGATTAGAATCGACGGATCAAGTGAAGCAGTGCTGACAGGACTGGAACCACGAGATCGAACTGTCTGGCGAGATTCGTTGGGCTCCCTTTGGCAACACGGAAGCAGATGAACTGCTGCTTGAAGGATACAAGATCTCAGCCATTGAAACTTGGCTGGTGAGAAACATCATGAACACACCACGAACCTCCCAAAGCTTACTATTAGCATCACTGCTAGCTCAGGCCGAAGCGTCACTTCAAAACTCATCCACACATAGGCATTCACCATCCCTGAGGGTACCCTGCAGATGCCTGGAAGATGCATCCATCCAATGAGACCCAGGACGAATGTGGCTCCGAGCTGGCGATCCTGGGTGATGTGGTTCCGGTCCAGACCGGGATGCGCTACGTAGCTCGGTGGTGACGCGTTAAGGCCACAGCTAGGCCCCCCAAATGGCTAGGTCCGGGTAGGTGAGTGACCTGGTGATCCAAACATATGCTCTACAGCAGACTGGGCTGGACTTTGACAACCAGGGTGCCATGGAAAAATGATGGCTGTTGTTCGCTATTGCTTTCGAGAAGGAGTGCTGTACCAGTTTACAGCTGATGGGTATGGATTATTTCACATAGTGGCATCAATAGCGGGTGAATATGTGTCTGGCTTTGAACACCTGTTACTTAAATAGATCATCACCCCTGTATCAAACGCTGATAGGAGCATGTCGTCTTGGTTGGTAATCGCAGATAGCCATAGCTTAGGCTTAGACGATGTTCTGCTGCCGTGGGCAACTGCCGAGGACAGCACCGATTGCTGTGCATCTGACTGGTACCGTTTCGAACTCCTGCCCGATTATTACGTGCCACGAGCAGCTCGGCAGCGCGTTCCAAACACCTGGAGGGTGCACAGCTTGTGTACATACATTGACAAATATGCATGTACATGTACATACATGCATAAAAGTGAGTATACATATTATTAACTATATGATATGATATAAATATATATGTATATGTATATGATATATAATATATATAATGTATTGTATATATATATATATCTATATATTCATGAACATATGTAAGATATACATATGTATCCATGTGTGCATCCTCGCACGTCATCATTGCATGCAGTGCCATACTCCCCACCAGCCCTGGGGTACCGCCATGGCGATGGATAGCTATCTAATCCTTCCTGTTCTGCATCTAAGATCCACATCTCTTATTCTTGAACTTCTTACCCTCCCAGACTGTCGACGAATTCCTACCAAAGCCCCACTTACCAGATGTGCTTATTTCCCACCAGCCATCAAACATCATGTCACTATCAACCACTCATCAATACTCATCAACCACTCATCAACCACTCATCAACCATCAACCATCCACCATCAACCATTAAACACTCATCAACCACCAACCATCCACTCATTAACAATCAACCCCTATATTACCAATATATCTACCATCAACCCAATGACTTCCCACCCTCCACATCCATCCACCGCACGAGCTCCAGGAATTCACGGGTCTGGCCATCTCTTCGTTGCAGGAGAGCGCCCTGGGAGCTGGCAATTCGCCGGGGTCACGGAGCACCCCTTGCGACTGCAGGAGGTTTTGCTCCCTGAAATAGCTGGTTAAATAGCTGGTTTAGGGATAGGAATTGGCTAGTTAGCTGCTTTGATAGCTAGGAAGTAGCTGTTTATATAAACAATTTTGAATAGCTGGTTTTACATGGTTTTTTAGATCTTTAGATAGCTGGTTTTACCTTTTTCAAATAGATAGATAGGACTTGAACCCGAATTTCTGGACTGATCAGCTGTTGCGGGTGGTTTCCCAACAGCTTCCATGAATCCACAAGTGTGGGCCTCGGATGGAAACCAGCTGATTTTCTTTGCCATGACAGTTGCTTGAAACTTTGCTTTCTGATTGCAGACATTGGTCATGTTTGACATCCAAGGTCTGTAACCCGGACCCCGCATACACGACATCTCACCAGTAAGGTGGCAAGACCGGCGATAGATCGATTGCTTCCAGATTCCCACTGTTGGTGGTCAAAACCAATCCAGTGACATTGAAATCAATCGAGCAACGGCCGTGGCCAGCTGTTGTACGTGGTGGAGGATTCACTGATTCACCTCCCTGCTTTTTGTGGATCTTCAAAGCCATAGTCCCATGGCACCTCAAGACGGATGAGTTCTCCATCATTTTTTGGCAGATTTTGGGGTCCCCCCTTTGTGGACAGCATGAATTCAACAATTCCTGGTTTTTGTGGCATGTCCTTCAGTTTCCGCCCTGTTCCAGGAGAACTTGGCTACCACGTTTCCGATGTTGGAGCGTGAATCGCTAAGGGGCTGGGGCTTGGGCGTGATGGATAGGTGCCAAAACCCACGAGGCCCATTTGGTTGCCCAGAACCAGAAATGGCGTGGTGCGCCGGGAATCGCTCCAATGAGTTTCATACCAGTAGTCGGTTGTATCTGGTTGCATCATACGTCCCGTGTAGGTGCATGGTTTGGTGTACCACATTATTGGATGCCTCTGCAGTTGTCGTATCCATGTCCACCTTGCCAATCTGTTTTGAATTTCTTTTGGTGTTGAGTTGAGCCGTATCTGTTTCTGGGTTGATTATCTAGCATGAGGATGTGACCAACATGTGCATACAATATTTGTGCTTTTATGTTGTTGGCAAAGGGTGGTTCCAAATCCAGGCCTCACAAGCTGCAGCAGTTTCAATATGTCTCATTGCAATCCTACTCTTCATGTGTAAATCTCATACCTAGTTGGTGGTTTTAACCATTTTGTTTCCCACATGGATGGTTACTTGGGATGAGGGAAACCACCATGGCATGAGTCGGGCAACTTCGGGCTCCTTGGAACAGCTACAGCGACGGCACAACAGGTACCACTACAACATCAACCACTTCGACATTTACCTTTTCAACATCGACGACTTGGACCGCAAGCAGCACAGTCCCTCGGCAATGTGTTGGCCTTGAAAGTTACATCAGTTCTCATCAAGTTGGGTGAACCATCCCAGATAGTCACCACCACACACACATACCAATGAGAAATCAACCAGTCAGGTATGCTCAATCATGAAAGTTCGTCCAGAAATGGGCTAAATTTCTGAAATATGATCAGTCTTTTTCACCCCAATACTACCCGGACAGCCCCATACTCTCAAGGGAGACAAAGCATCCTTGAATTGAGGTGCACTGCGATGGTTGCATTGTTGCACAGCCATATGGCTTCAGACTGCCAAATGGCCCAAGATTTTCAGCAATGCAATCATCACCAAGTGACCGAATTGTCTCATTGTGCAAATACTGGCAGTATGCATTTCCAGATGGAGAGCAGGTCCTTTCAGCTACTAAGTGCTGTACCAGGATTGCTACGTGAAAACAATGAGCAGTTTGGTTAGCTGCTGTCCGCAATACGAAGCATCCTTTCCAGGGTATTCTTAGGTCAAGAAATATATAGAAATATTATAGACAGATGGTGAATGAATTGATTGATTAATGAGTTGACTGATTAATGGCTCGTGAAAGCTACTCACTTGCTTGTCGTGGCCAATAAATGGCCAATAGTGGCTGACTAATGGGTGGAAGCAACATGAAGGAACTATTTCAAGGTCCATGTCTTTGACTATACTTTGGAATTCTTGTGGGTTTTGAAAAGATCACGCTGTGGGCGAATCGAAACGGGGTACCAGCTGAAGCAAACAATTTTGGAGGTCGATCATTTGGATGGGCAAACATCAAAACATCAATTGTTGATACATCATACTTTGGTTGATACATTTTTTGATGGGCAAACCATACCACGCATTGCCCTCCTTAGACCCAAAGTCCGAGTCAGTTGTGCAAGAAACGCGCATAGCTGGCTGTTGTCTGTGAAACAGGCTACCAACTACCAGGAACTGGCTCAAATCAATATCATCAAAACTAGCTCCCCAACTACCAAAACTATCATCATTCAAGAGAGGATCCTTGCCATGTAACTTTTGGGCGGGGTCAACATGTTGTGAATCAGATGTTTGATCTGAAAATGTGGCGATTTGCTGCTATAAAAATTGGGTCAGCTGAGATGGTCTAGGTTCCGGCCTGGCCTGGTGGGCAGAAGGAAAAAAGGAGGAAGAGCAAGAAAAGGAATCCATGCATGTACATATATATATATATATATATATTAAACATGATGTACTATATATATCATATATATATACATATATGATAAGAATTGAAGTTATCCCGAAAGCCGATGAAATAGTCTCTTGCAAGACATCCACCAACCATCACCAGACCATTTCGGTGATATTGGTCATAGCCCACCCCACATAAGCCAAAAGGAGATGGTTATAGTGACCAATATTTCATGAATCCCGTTGCCGGTTCCTTGACCAATGTAGCACTGTAGCACAAAATTGATCCAATATACTTGTTCCCTCCAACCCAAACGAGACATCCATGCAGGGCTATGTTTAATCCGACTATCATTGTTCGTGATTGTCCATGATTCACAATCATCAACCACCATGGCTGTGAATGGTATTATTTTTTCAATATCCGGCACTGGTGTAGTCATTGTTGATAATTATTCCCTATCAATAGCCGTAACAGACTTCATCCGTTCACACCTTTCCGGATCATGGGGCACTCAACTCTCTGCCGAGGCGACCACGTCAAGCACATCATCGTCAAGTACATCGAGCAGCAACTTGGGCCGCTGTTTATTTGGCTATGGGTCAATATTAACCAGCCAATGTGGGGGATAATAAGCAATCAATACAAGGGAAAACAATGGTTAATGGTGGGGAACCAGGGGTACGGGGTTTTGACCCACTGCCATTTGTTTTTGAAGTTGCACCGGAAATGGTGATGTAGTAGGCCACAATGGGAGTAGATTGTCATTAGGGGCGGAAAAGGTAGTGTTGGCTCAGTTGTACCCTATCATGGGGATAGGCATACACACATGTGTCATACATATGTGTATATATATATATACATATGCATGTAAATATATAGACGCCATTTGCAAATAGATTTGATAAATTAATCCGCATCACCAACCAATCGCCGATACTGTAAATTCCACCTTGGCAGTTTTTTGGGTTGTACCTACTTGGTCTACCGTATTGGGGGTTCTCTTCATCCGTAGGAATGAATACTGTACTGTGCAAACGTGTTGGTAATTACAAAGATTTTGTTTTCAATCTCTCCTTGGATTTGGGCCAGAAAGACTGAAATTGATTGTCAGAGGGGTGAATCTCACTTAGGGGAACCATTGGTTTGCTGCCACTCATGCTTGCCTCTAGGGTGTGCAATTTAATGACAATTATGTGCCGCTTCTCTCAAGTTGTAGCATAAAGAACCGGCTTCTGGCTCGTCAATTATTGCTGGTTCATTCTCGCATCAACAATTGTTGTATCAATTACTCGTACTATCATTATTGGCCTTACATAAATAAATAAATAAATATATATATATATATATATATATACATAGATATAGATATAGATATAGGTGTAGATGTAGATGTAGATATAGATATAGACTGGTGCCGGGTTCAACCAGCCAGCAATGTTTACATCACAAACGTGACTATATCATATCCACGTCTTGTATAGTCAATCATGCCAGGTCAAGAAATCAGTACAGGAGCAGCATCTGGTCTCAACCACAGGGAGATCAATCATGGAATGCTGTGGGCTGCGCCTGCTGAGCCTTTGGAAACAGATGTCAACTTGTAGCAGCATCGGCTAGTGGTGAGGCTGATCAGCTCACAATCGCCTTGGACCCTGACGTCAGTCCGACGATGTCGTCAATGTTGTCAGCCATGACATGACAGATCGATAACGAGGCAGGATATCAAGCATGATTAAAAAACCCTGATTGATCATGAAAATTAACCATTACTGACCATTGTATTAACCATTGTATTCAGCATCATTCACCATTATTCACCATCATTAACCATTATTCACCATTATTAGCAATTATAACCATTACTAACCATCAAATTAAACATTATCAAGCTTTCTTAGAGCCATGAACTTCAGCATGAACTTCAGCCGTTTCTCAGGTAGCAGCTCCAGCACGACGGACACCATCACCTGGACCACTCAGACCACCACTACGGCGGGGGCTCCCAAAATGGCCACTGTGTCCACCAAGTTTGGGGCTGGGCTATGGAAAACATGTGGTGGTTTCCCAAAACGGTTGGTAATAATGGTTGGTTGCTATAGTGGTTGGTTATTCAAAATATGGTGGTTTCTCAAAATATGGGACCCCCAAAATGGTTGGTTTAGTACTACCGAATAGCTATTCAATGGATGATTTCGGGGTACCCCTATTTTGAGAAACCACCATATGTTTGATCATAGGGGATTAGAACACCAGTGAGATATACCCAGGGCTACAATGGTTAAGGTTTGCCGCTATTGCTTGCTGTGTGCACGTCGTGGGACGTGCTTGGATGGTCACCGAGTGCACGGCTGAAGCACAGCCCCTTTCCATATAGAGTTGTTCATCAATGGTGGCTTTCCCCAGTGGTGATCTTGGCCAGTTTTTGTGGTGAAACAAAGATAGTTAGGATAACCACTGGTTAGGATAGTGAAACAAATGTTCAAAGATGTTAGATATCCTGAACTTCTGCAACAGGGGATGCCCTGGAAGGCCCCGCACGGCTTCAGCTAGCTGCCATCACTAGTCAGGCTTTGGTCGTCAGTTTTTCTTTTGCAGGGAAACACAGATGAAGCAAGCGAGGTCCAAAGGAGCAAACTGGACACTTTCAATCTGTTCGTCACTATTCCTTGTATCACAGATTGAAGAAGGAACGAATATACCAGTATTCAAGGACGATCCCATGATTCTAAATTGATCACTGGTACAATTCTACCTTGCTCGTGAGCAGCGGGACTTTTGAGGCATGATTAAAAATTGGTAATCAATACATGCATCATTGTTTTTAACCATGATTCTAACCGTTATAATCAACAAATAAACATTATATATCAGCAATGGGAATCAACTATTGGTGATCAACTGATGTCTTTGAACATGTTGTTGGTAATCAAGGATTGGCCATTATTATTAACATTACTATTGCTTCCATCCGTATCCTTCGTTCTGCATGGCACTTGGGATCATTCAACGGCCATCCTCACCTACAGGTGACAGTCACAGTGGAGGCACCAGTACGCGTGGAAGGTTGCACCCTGGCTTGGAAGGGCGTTTCAATGGTTGGAACACCGCTTGCAATGTGATTTTAAGTCAATAACAGTAATTAGATATAGATATACATACTAGCTAGGATTTAGTGCAAGATTAGGATAATAGTGTTTTTTCCCCAGCAGCAATACTTTGCTATGGGGTCTTGAGCCCAGATTGGCTCTGGTGCGATCCGGTGCAGCCTCAACACCAAGTCCCGGAGGGTTCCAGTGCAGATAGATTGTGAAGGTTCCAGCAAAAGGTTCCCGTGCAGGTGCATACTGAGTTTTCGAAGGGTAGCTGATGAGGCTCCCGAAGTGTTCCGGCGCAGACAGCTGATGAGGTTCCGGAGCGTTCGGTGCAGATACTTGGTGAAGTTCCGAAAGGTTCTGGCAGAAGGTTCCAGTGCACATACCTGGTGAGAATCCGGAGTGTCCAGTATAAAGACTTAGTGACGTTCCGGTGCAGAAACCTGGTTAGGTTCCGAAAGGGTTCTGGTGCAGATATTCCGGGGGTTCCGGTGAAGGGCTCCGGTGCAGATGCCTGGTGAGGTTCCGAAAGGTTCCGGTGCAGATGAAGAGATTCCGGAGGGTTCAGGGTTCCGGTGCAGAGATTTTCTGATTTTTGGGTGGGTAGCCCAGTGATATCATGGGGTGATAATGCGGCTTAGGAGCCGGTGAAGCAGCTGGGCATGGCAGATCGCGCTAGAAGCACTGCGGCTACGGAGGCTGTTCGCCAAGCTGGGTCGAAGAAACTGATGATGCAGGAGCAGGTAGAGCTGAAAATATTTTGCGCCGGTCACATCCAGGCGACAAGGGCTCGAACTGGGTCATGTGGTTGAACCCTGGTACCCCAGTCATTCCCAATCATCCGGAAAATGACCAGAAGTCGCCAATCGTTATGAATCAATGTGGATTTTCATTGACGTTGCTTCGTGGTGATGATTTCTATGGTCTTAAAATTATGGTTCATTTATCGCAAGAAAGAACACTATAGTAAATTGAGAGATTGCGTCAGTTTAATTGATCAACAGACGGCATGCCAGGAAGAGAGGAGCAGCTTCAACAGGCAATCGGCCGCTGTCAAAATGAAGCCAAATTACCGTAGAGTCGGGGGCGATCATTGAGGTAGACGAGTGATTGATCAGTTTGACTGAACTACACTTTGGTAAACTAACCTAGCTGCGTGGAAAATCCACCATTTCTAGCTCAATTGGCTTCTTGCTTTTTCAACAAATAAACTGTAAAGATTTAACCCCAACCGCTGACAGTTGGTTCGCAAGTCTTTTGTTGCATGGAGCGTCCTCTTGTTCTGGGTGCTTTCCCTGAACTTTCCATTTGGCTACGAGGGTGGGCCACATTGGCGCGTGGCTTTGGCAGGTGAATTGGTGTTTTCTTGCTACATCCCCGATGATGGGCCGGAGATATAAGCTTCTTAGAGTTGATACGGGCTCATGGCGCTACAGAACTTGGCGTGTTGCATTTTGCGCTGACGGTCCTTTGCAACGGTTGCCTGCTCAGTCCAAACCTCACATGGGTAGATCTCGGTCGCCCCGATTCTGTCCAGATCATTCACCAGCCCATTGTGCGAGACTGGACGGAAGAAATTTTCGACGCAGTAGCCGAAAATAATGTTGATAAGGTTGAAACATGTTTGGAGAAAGGGCAAGATCCAAATTGCGTCATCATAGATTCTGTCCTCTGCGCAGCGATCGAGCAGGGATCGTTGCCCATTGCGAGAATCTTGATCAAAGGGGGGGCCGATGTGAACCTTGTTCCCCCTGGCCGTTTGGGGCCATTGCATGCGTCCGTCGTCCATGATCCAGAGGCATGTGCAAGCCTATTGCTCAGGCCTCGCGCGAACCCAAATTTGCGCGATAACATGTTTGCGCGCCACACGCCTCTGCACTACGCCACGGTTTATGGAGACCTGGAGCATTCTTCGTTGTTGCTTGCGTGGGGCGGCGACCCGTTACTCAGCAACACGTTTTATCACTTCCCATTCACGCTGGCGCCACCTGGGCCTGTGATTGCGGAGTGCCTTGACCGTTGCTTCTGTGTCGTGGACACCAGCGTTCTTGTTCAAAGGCACTTGGGCATCATTGCTGAATTTGGTTAGCCCTGTCAGTCTTTGGCAAACCTGCAAGGCATTTCGAGAGGAGCGTGCGTGGCTAGGTGATCGAATGTTTTTGGGCGACAATCCTTTCTATTTGTGGCTGGTTGAAGGGGAGTCGTTTATTCGAGTTCACAACGGCTCCTGCTACATTTACAATGACGACGGAGCTTTGCTCCCATATTCCGGAATACCGCCCCAAGCGGTGCTTGTTCGGCTGGCCTCATTTTTTGCGCGCTTGTTGCGTCGGAGGGTGATGTTCTTGGAGACATCAGATTCTTTTGGGGGAAGCGCGGCCGACGGCTCTCAACCATCATCTCCTTCATCAACGTTCGGGCCAACTCCATCTTTCTTGGACAGCGAGTTCTCCAGCGCAAGTGGCAGCCCTACTTCTTCAATCAGCCATGTGCCTGCATCGATTGCTCTGGAACGGATTGATGAAGTTAGCCGCCTTTGCTTTGAGTATGTCCCCCTCTTGGCAAGTCAGCCAGAGCTTTTTGCCACATTACCATCGCCTGTCAAGTCTCTGCCCGAAGATGCGTGGTCAAGCGCCTTGCGGGAAAGGAACAGCGCCTTCAATTTGATTCATCTATCCAGTGCTGAGTCCTCATGCGACAACATCCCTGCGGACGTGCTCACCAAGATTGGCAAACGTCTGTGTGTTTATTTTTCTTACCCCAAAAGATTCGTGGGTGTGATTCAAAAAAATCTTTCGTCCCTTTCACTCACTCCCAACCCATGCGACCCTTGCATTCGCAAGAGGGTTTGGGAACGAGCTGCATGGGAGCAGCGACAGGCCTGGAAGCAAAGCCAGGATCGGGGCGTCCTGGGTGGAAACGGCAGGTTTGAACCTGGAGCGAGATAGGCGCTGATGTCTTTAGGTTTTTATAATCTTGCAAACTTTTGCCCCCACTTTGCGCATACACTATTGGTAGTGGCTCCCCCCTTTATTGGTCCGCCATGGGGTGGAATGGCCCGTGCAGGCCAGCCAGCGCTCAAACCTTTATGGTTCTGGGCGAGGTGCTGCCGGGCTTCCGGTTTCCGCCAAAAAGGGGCGAATCTTTTTTTGCCCCGGATCCTTGGCGCATGGACCCGGCGCCGGCGCAGGCGCTCGGCTAAATTTTTCATACCCCGTAAGGTTGAAGAGAACCCGACATTGCAGCGCTCACATGTTGCGCCGAGGCTGGGTGAAAGTCGCGTTTGGCTTAATTGCCCAGTGTGGGCCTAGGGGCTGCGCTTCGCGGAGCCCTTAGAGGAGCATTGCTATGGCCTGTCTCCTTGTCTCTTCTATTCATTTTTTCCTGTCTTTCTTTTCTTTCTTATCTTTCCTTCTTTCTTTCTTTCCTTCTTTCTTTCCTTTCTTCCTTTCTTCCTTTCTTCCTTTCTTCCTTTCTTCCTTTCTTCCTTTCTTCCTCTCTTCCTTTCTTCCTTTCTTCCTTTCTTCCTTTCTTGCTTTCTTCCTTTCTTTCTTTCTTGCTCTCTTTCTTTCTCTCTTTCTTTCTGTCTTTCTTTCTGTCTTTCTTTCTGTCTTTCTTTCTTTCTTTTCTTCTTTCCTTGCCTTTCTTTCCTTCCTTTCTTTCCTTCCTTTCCTTCCTTTCCTTCCTTCCTTTTCTTCCTTTCCTTCCTTTTCTTTCTTCCTTCCTTCCCTCCTTCCCTCCTTCCCTCCTTCCCTCCTTCCCTCCTTCCCTCCTTCCTTCCTTCCTTCCTTCCTTCTTTCCTTCTTTCCTTCTTTCCTTCTTTCCTTCTTTCCTTCTTTCCTTCTTTCCTTCCTTCCTTCCTTCCTTCCTTCCTTCCTTCCTCCTTCCTTCCTTCCTTCCTTCCTTCCTTCCTTCCTTCCTTCCTTCCTTCCTTTCCTTTCTTCGTTTTTTTCTCTTTTATTATATGTTTTTCTGCTTTCTTTGATTTCTCTTCTTCCTTTTGTCCTTCTGTTTTTTTTCCTTGTTCGCCGTCATGGTCATGGTGTTTGTCGTGGTCGTCGCCGTCGTCGCCGTCGCCATGGTGGTCGTTGTCGTTGTCGGCGCGGCCGTTGTCGTCCCCATGGTCATTGCTGTGTTGTCGTCCTTGTCGTTGTTGTCGTTGTTGTTATTAGCGGTGGCGGTTGGTTTTATTGTTGGTGTTTGCGTTTGTGTTGGTGTTGTTGTGGTTGTCGTTGTTGTTGTTGGTGGTGGTGCTGCTGCTGTTGCTGTTGTTGTTGTTGTTGTTGTTGTTGTTGTTGTTGTTGTTGTTGTTGTTGTTGGTGGTGGTGGTGGTGGTGGTGGTGGTGGTGTTGTTGGTGTTGGTGTTGTTGGTGTTGGTGTTGGGGTTGGTGTTGGCGTTGTTGTTCATGATGTTGCTGCAGCTGTTGCGTTCGTCGTGGCTGCGCGTTTTGGTTTGGGCTGCTGTGGTGCAAATGGTGGTGTATTTGTGGAGGGTTTGCTGCTGCGGTCGTTGTCTTGGTTGGAATGTTTTCTCCAACAGCAATACCCTGGTATGGGGTCTTTAGCCCAGATTAGCTCTGCGATGCGGTGCAGCTTCAACACCAGGTTCCCGAAAATGTTCCAGGGTTCCAGTGTAGATGTTTGGTGAGGTTCCGGAAAGTTCCGGCACAGAGGTCCGGTGCAGACTTGGTGAGGTTCCGAAAGGCTTCATTTTATCCCCGGGAGGACAGCATTGTTTGCAAGGGGGTCTTCAGCCCAGATTGGCTCCGGCGCGATCCGGCGCAGCTTCCAGACTGGGGTCCAGATCAACATCAAGTTCCGGAAGGTTAGCGTCCAGGGTTCCGGAAGGTTCCGGTGCAGCATTTAGATTGGGCTCAATGAAATAGAGGTATCAGTTTGGTGGGAATGACAGGTGCTAGGCGTAAGAAGAGTTGCAGATGGGTCATGTGCGAGACACGAGCAGTGTGGAAGACTCGAAGACCATTTCTTTTTCTGCAGGATGGGTATCTTCAACTGACCACAAAAATATCATATTGGCAGGTCAGGTCAGCCATCAATAGATCCGAAGGAAGTACATGGGCTTCACAAAGGCTCCGCATACAAATTGTCATGCTGTTGGGGATAGCACTTGGGCTTTTATTCTGATTTTGCATTTGAATCGTAGCGACACTAGACGGTACACCCAGTGAGTTTACGCGTGCTGTCAGAGCCAACGGTAGCTACATGAAGGGGCACGCAGCCACACGGAGAAGTCGTACTGGAAGAAACTAATGAATTATCAACCGCAAAGTTGGTGAAGATCAGCTTGGCCTCTTGAACTTCGCCTCAGTTCAGGCGAAAGGTTACAGTGTGCTGGGTCATCCATGCTTGGCTGCCTTAGAGATTTCGCAGCTCCATTTTCCCGAACGAAAGGACCGTGCAAGAATTCAGCTGCTCGTAGGTTCATAGTGATTGGTGGTCTCGTTTCGATGCCTGCTTACCAGCAGTTGATCATTGCTCATAGTGGTTGATATTCGATAGTGATTCAATTGTGTCCTGAAAGATGACCAACCATCATCGGCTTGTTCAATTCTTTTAGTACTAGTTGATAATAGTTGATATTTGTTCAATAATGAGAGTTCATGACCACCAACAAGCAACAACTACGTGGCTGTGTCCATGGTGGTACCCTCCAAGTTGTACAGCCATCCCAGGCATGAGCTTATCTGTGTCCGACGCGGGGGCCTTTGCCCAATCGGGCGATGCCAAAGAAGCCGTCAGAAAGGCGTGGCAGCAGCTGCTGGACATACGAGTTTGATCATGACTGACCAATATCAACGAGTTTGAACATCATGATCAATGGTTACCCAGGATTAATAAACCCTAGGTTTGTTAATTGGGGGTATCCCCTAAAAGCCTTGGTTTTCCATTAAAATGGGAACCCCCCCTAGTTAATCAACCAGGGGTTTATCAATCCTGGGTAGCCATTATCGATTGCCCATAATTAATAATATCATAACCATACTTATCAACATGTTTGGGGTTGATTTAACCATACTGGTAATGGTTAATCATGATTAGCCGTGCTTGTATAAAATCATGATGAACTTGTAGGATTAACCCTTAATTCACAGTACCAACCAATCACCAACCGCTATTGCCAATTAAAATGCAATTAGCATGAAAACAACCTTTATGATACTGGGTGACAAGGACTTATAATCAAGGATCATTGTGCCTACTCACATTGACATTGCTTGACAGATGCAACTGGGAGGCATCTCTAGGAAGACCAGAGTACTCAGATGAAGGACTTTCCATTTTAGGATGGTCCTGACCCATCCCTCAGTGTGGGTCCTGCCAAAAGTAGGGTACGCCAAAAATTGGCTGGTTTATTACTATGAATAGTGAATAAACTGGATCATTTGGGGGTGCCCCTATTTTAAAAACTAGATCATGGAATCACATTTTTGAAAACCTCAGGTTATGCAGATGAATGGACCCAGTTGCGGTGGGATTTGTAGCGAGATGTCGATGCCATGTTGGGACCCGGGCTGACTAGTGGCAGTCCTCCGTCCTGCTCAGATGGTGGCGCGGGTCGCTGGGACTGAGCCGCAGTACGTGCAGGAGCTGGGGAAGGTGAGTGATCCCATGGATTTCAGAGGAATCGATCCATTTTTTTTTAGAAAAGATGTTCCAAACATATTTCGGTGATATTTCTCTAAGAAAATATTGGTGATTCATGGCGATTCCATTTCAACGTTATCCATTTATTCCAGTTTGTCCCGAATAGGGTGATTTATCCCAAATATGTTGGATCCATATTAGTGAATCACCCATATTTGGGATAAATCACAAGCTGTTGCAGGTAGGTGGGGTGTGGTTTATCCGTATGAATCTACCAGTATGAAGCATGACGCAGAAGCAAGTTGTGAACGATTCAGTTGTAATGGTTAAGCCAGAAGGGATGGTCATCCACTTGTTCAATGGTTGCATCGTATTAGTCATAAATTAATGGGGATGGTTGCATCCACTTGCCAGTTGAGCCAGAAGGGATTGTTGCATCAACATTGTATCTCCATGTCTCTCCTATGAATCAAGTGCCCAAACAGGCGTAAGGCAAATATTGACCATGGCTCGCTTCAAAGCAGCAAGAACAAACAAAAGCGAGAGAACAAGTTCTGGGTGACAACAGGAACACTATATGATGAAACCCACAGCAATGATCATCAATTGCAAAAAGGGTTTGGAAGCAACCATCGCGATACAACCAGCGATGCTCGAGGTTCAACCACCATCAAGATGGGTATAACCAACAATACTTGTGAGGTGCTGCCCAAAACGTTGGGATTTGATCATTAGAAGGACACAGCCAGCGATAGGGATACAACCAGCAACAATCGAGCTACAACCAGGGGCTAGGGACGCAATAAGCGGAAGATGTGCTGCGGACGTTCATAAGGGAGTAAGCGACAACAATGAGGATATAATCAATGGCGATGATGATGGAAGCCTAATGAAAGGGGGGAAATCACCAAGAAGAATAAGGAAAAAATCAAAAAATAAGGCTGATTACACCAACAGCCAGAGGTAAAGAACCCAGGATGGTAGAGATGAAAGCAACAGGAAAAGGGATACTGCATAGCAAGAAGAGGGATACAATCAGCAAACAGTACAATTAATCACCAAAAATGCCATTCCAAACATTTGCTGCAGGGACAAGCAACACCAATCGCAACAACCGCAACAACAGCAACAACAATGCTCCGAAACTTTGCTGGTGCGGTGCAAACAACTTAGCGGATCTCCAAATGCACTGAACAGAAAATCCAAAAAGCCACAGCCACAAACGCGTACTGTGACAAGTGAATAGATGAATTTCAAACTCACTCCAAAGACCATGAAGAGTTGAACTTCCAAAATGTAGGACTTTGATCAATGAAGGATGAATGGTCCAACAGCTTGCTTGGTTGATCGTTGGACATGATCATTGCCGCTGAACCGATCACAGTGAACTGGGGATAACAAAGGTCGCAGCGGCCTCGTTTTCAGCGAATTCTGACATTTGGATGGTGCCCCAGGGTTATCATGTTAGGTGGGAAACGCACCTCAGCATCAACCAACACCGACCATGCCTAGCAGACCAACACCGACCATGCCTAGCAGTTACCCGACCAGTCAGCCAACTTCCCCAGCGAGCTGCAGGACATCAACCTCTTCGCCGGAGAGCTTTGTCCTGGCTCTCGTCGCTTGGAAGGTCGGCGCCTTCAGGAAGCCATGCGCTTTGATTATGTCTGGAAACTCAGGGAAGGGGAGGGGATGTATGGCGAGCTGGGTCAAGGCTTGAACCAACCAATAACAGCTGGTTATAATGGTAAATAATAGGGGATGATAACTAACAATTGTAGGGGATCTAGCAGCTATATATGGCTATGAGTCAAGGCTTTAACCAACCAACAATAGGGGATAATAATCAACAATAGTAGTGGGAAAAGAATGGTTTATAATGAAGGAACCATGGGTACGGGGTTTTGACCCATAGCCATATGCAGTATATACAGGAATTATACAGAATTGCTTATAAAACAGAAAAGGGGAGAGTATACCTTCTGATTTTCTAAGATTTTTTTTGCATCCATGTATTTTACTGTACTCTTTTCTTTAAGGTTCTTTAAGTGTATTTTCAAAACCATTCAAGTCGTCTGCATATGTAGATGGATGTAATGTGTGTACATATAGATTTAGATATACAACACATATACATACACAGGGTTTCTTTTTGCACTTGCGCACGCACACGTATCTTTGGCGTCTTCCTGGCGACCTGTTCAACTCCCACAGCAGCGAAAACTCGATTGAACTAGCGGCATCTCTTCATCATGCCGTGGAATCGAAAGAACTCGGCTGCCAAGATTTTGAGGAAGGGTGGCGTTGGACCCAAAATGGCGTTGGTGTCCGACTGTCATAGAAACTACTCATCCCCAACGGATCTGTGTCATAGTCACCTACAGACTGCATAGTGACCACTTGTTCTGATCTGTGCTCATGAATTATCTTCTTTTCAAGATTCATTTTCGCGTGACTGCAGTGCTCTGTAAACATTTGGGCTAAACCACAAACATCATGGTTCTCAGGATGGTTAACCCACAAACATCATGGTTCTCAGGATGATTGAGCCACAAAAATCATGGTTCTCAGGATGATTGAGCCACAAAGCATCACGATTCTTATAGGATGTTAATCCATGGTTAACCTATGCCAATATTTCAACCCCTTCGAGGCGATCGCGTTTCCTGCCAGTCTGGGGCTGGAGGCTGCATTCGAGGTCGGACCGATGGCTGAGATGAAGCGAAAGGATGGGTTGGTCATGGCTAAGACTGGTTACATCAGGGCTAGATCGTGGCTAAATCCCCTTGAAGCAAATGATAAAATCAGCGCCGGCGCTCAATAGTGCCCAAATCATGGCTGCATAGTGGCTAGATCAGGGCTCAATAATGGCTAGATCATGGCTCAATGCTGCCCAAATCATGGCTAAATCAAGGTCCAATGGCCAAAATGATTTGAAAACACAGTGTGGCGAACCCGAATGATAAACACATGGCAGAGTATTAGGATGAGCAAATTGTAAACAGCTAAATGGCTGTGTTTGATTCCAGTTGAGAATGGCTCACACTGGCTAATTAAGGACAATTTGCAATCCAATATGCAAACATTCAATCGTTCTCGACCAGCCATAAACCCAACAATTTCTGCAACCAACATCATTACCGACATCATTGACCAACATCACTAACCAACATCATTAACCAACATCATTAACCGGCATCATTGACCAACATCATTCACCACGATCTAGTCAGTACAACCGACCCAACCGCCCCAGAACTCTCGCGCAGGCAGCCGAAGCCACGCGTTCGGCCCTTTCAACAGCCTCAGTGGCACAGGCGAGCGTCGACGTTGCCGTACCAGAGAGGCTGCACCATTGCCCGAGATCAACTATGGATGTTTCTCAGAATATGGATGTTTCTCAAATATGGATGTTTCTCAAATGGTTTCTCACATTGATCCATGACCATTAATTTGAGATCCAGTATCCATTGGTGAATTGGATAGTTACTGTAAATAGTTAATATTGACCCCCCAAATCAGGCAATATTAACTATTTACAGTAACAAAGCATCCATTTTTGGGGTACCCTATTTCAAGAAATCATCTATTGCAGATAATAAGCTGGATTGGACGTGCATTATTCCAGGAGGTATCTCAGGGATTCTCGGGGTGGGAGTGACATACCGGTGGCAATATCCCAATGGCTACAGGATCTCCAGCGAGTTTTTTATGGAACAAAAAGAGAAACATTGAACTTGAGGTAGTTAGATAAGTAGATCTTTAGTAAGGATAGTTTAGAACCATTGGTAACAACAACAGACAACGCGTAGCAGTTCCGATTCTGGGTACTTGGTTTCTGGTCAGTTGGTGAAGGTGGGAATGGATCATGGTCTGGGGTTGTTGAAAGCTATGAACTGGATTTGCCAGTGTCAGCCATCCATGATTTGGATGGGGGTAGTTTGCTATTTTCCGTTGCTCAATGGTTTTATCCACAAAGTTAGTGTCCCTTGGAATGTGAAGGGTCACTACCAAGTGGTGTTTGTTGAACATTCACTATTTATAGTAATAAACCAACCATTTTTTGGGGTCCCTATTTTGAGAAACCACCAAGTCTTGAAGATGTCCAGGCGAATGGTAGGCAGGGAACGAGTGCGATTTTCGCCAGCCGAAGCTGATGAGACTCCTGAAGCTAAGGCAGCAACAAAACTTGAGCCGATGGGACAGAACCATCAAAACCATCCGTATTTTGCATGCATTTTGCGTACAAATCATCTAAATATTTGCACATTACATAAATGTATATTTACATCTTTACATAGATATACACGTTGGTTGGCTGGAGTAAACGGAAGCAACGACCACCCTGGTAGTGATCTCTATGTTGCTACGTCTATGCATGAGGGACGCAGTCGCTAGTCATTGCTGATGACCCCTGGTGCCTTGCACCTGGGAAGGGGTCCTATCCCCTGCTCCCTGGGGAGGACTCACGGCCAGGTCACACAGATTCTGGTGGAGGAGGTCCAGAATGTCCCAGCCATCGCGACCATGACGGTGGGGCTGCCCAAGCGATGGGGAACGTAAGCTCCTCAAGCTCGGCCGTATAATAGACGCGCAGGGGCTGAAGCATAGGACGTGTGTTACATATATATATATATATACATACATACATGGATCGATCTATGCTTGCAGACGTGGCACCATGTATACACATACATATATGTGTGTGCAGGTATGTATATTTGATATTATCTATAATATGCACATGTACACTCATGAACAATCATCACTCATATGCAATAATGAATAAGTCACGACAGTGTTTTTCCTTAGCAGAAATGACCATTGACCACTACTGGGCATGGTTGAGAAATCCATCATTTCTGGCTGGGTTCCACAGCTGCTGGGACGTGAGGTGTCTGTGACGGGCATCACTGCGCCGCTGGTCCAAGAAGCTCGGCAAAGAACCGCGATGCGTTGAAGGGCTAGGAGCAGTGAAGCAACCGTGGTGAAGAACTACCAATCAGATGGGGGTTTCTCAAGCTATGGGGAACGCCAAAGCTATGGTTGGTTTGCTACTATAAATAGATGGTTGATATTGGGTGATACCTTGGGGGTCCCCTATTTTGAGAAACCACCATATCTACAAGAAGGATGTAGTCTTGTATAGCAATAGCAATCAGTGCAGTCAATCATAGAGTCATAGACTCCTTAGATTTGAATTTGGGTTCCACAATTTCATACCGGCAAATCTTTGATGCCACGGGGGATTTTGTGATGGAAACCAGTGCCTAGGGGTTCTCTATTTATTCACAGATGTTTGTAAGCCATTGGGGAAGCACAGTTCGGTGAACATTAGACATGATTCATGTCATCCATGTGGGACATTTGTTGCATCAAGGTCTCAGATTCAAGTGATCTTGGCGAAGTGCCCGTGGTGTTTTTCATGGTTCGTTGCGATCATTTGCCGTTCAGGTCGGGGCGGGAAGCCTTGATACTCCACCCTTTGGCTACTGAATTTTGACTGCTCACCCTGTCACCATGGAATCGAGGTCTTGGTGGAAACAACCACGGTTCCACCTCCGGCAGAGGTCACTCGTCATGCGGTCTGCTGGGAAGGGGGTGCCATCCAGGATAAGATGTGCAAACAACATAACAACTAGATATGTAGATATTATATGATATTATGATATATTATTATTATTATGATAGGTTTAAAACACATAAACTTATACATAGCATGTAAGCATAGCATGTTATAGTCAGTTGTAGGACAACTTCTTCATATTTGGCTCCGAGGCTTCAAAATCTCAGAACGGAAAGACTATCTTTTGAATGTTGACTGGCGTGCCTGGGATGAAGACTTTGTTGCGTGGTTACAGCTAACAATACAGAGCATTCTGCTAGATGTTGACGGGTATATCTCTTGAATTTTGTCCCTCAAATGAAAATGAGTTGACATCTTCAAGTCGAATTTTGAGTTTGTTGAATAATGATCGTTGTTGCAGAAACATATGCTTCATGTCCGGTGATCCAACATAGCAGGCTAGAAAATCTACCATTTGTAGGTTCAATCTACTAGACGTCACGATCTTCCAGCTATGTTTATATTGCTGGAGAATGCAATCAGAACAGCCACAACATGAATGGTAACATTCACCGCACCGTTGCACCGCTAAAGAGGTAACCCATGGCAATTCCACAGCTGGTAGTTGCTTCCCCGAGAGCTTGGGGATGTGTCATAGACCCCATGGATCTGGCTGTGGACACAGCCTCAATTTTCCTTATTGATGGTTGTCATTCCCTGGTACTAACTAGCAGCTACCACAATTAAGCATTATTTCATACTCGATGAGCCATGTTTATTCTCCATCAACCAACCATTCCTCAACTCACCTTTCATAATGGGGTTGACAGCCCGCTGAGGTCATTATTCCGACCCCCAGTCCTGGGGCCCGGAGCTCAGAATTGCCGGTTTCTAGGAGGCCAATTCAGTTTTTTTACATATCTAATCATGGTCAACACTGGTGAATGATTGGTTAATGGTTGCTTACCAGTACTGGTTCACACTAGCGAATGGATGCTTACGCTGATAATTGTAAAATGGTTGGTGAATCGAAGGACGTTGAGAAGTCGAACTTTGAACGTATGGAAAGTTGCATGGGGTAGTCGAGAAGGAGAGATGTCAGAGAGAACAAAAGATCTAGAGAGGGACAGGTGTGCGTGCACAACAGATGGGAAAACCAGAAATGCGGTGTTTTTGCATACTGTGGTTCTCCCTCCCGGAAGGTAGAAAGGTAGGCTTGCTAAAGCGGCTCGCACGGCGAAAGCCCTGCGCACAAATTGCACGTGGGGTGAAGCGCATTTGGAAGTCAAATTTGTAAAAAAGACTGTCAGGGTCGAAGCACTTTTATTGTTCCTAATTTCATAATCAGTCCTAGCAATTGTATACCTGGTTTTACTGTGTACAACTTGGATTCTTGCACCATCAGTACCGTGAGTCCAGAAATGTATATTACTACTTGTCGTCGAGGAGGGGTTCCTTGCAAACCAGCACAAGGTGACTGTTTATTGGGAGCCAACCTAACATGCAACCAGAATTAGGAATGATATTGCTTTGTTGATACGATCAGCTTTACTGCTGTGGATTTGTTGGTATACCACTTGGTTGGCAGCATTCAAACATTGGTATACCCTCAAGTGAACCAACCTGGCAATGGAAAATCCAGGGTTTCATGATGTTCCCATCCATTTCGAGGTTAGTTCAGGGGTAAGCAGAACTTCACCCACCACTTGGCTTCACCACCTGGGATTGCTAGGAGACAGCGCTGGCGGTGACGTCGGTTTTATTTGGGCTCCTCTTTCCAGTGAGTCGCAGCCCAAGTCCTGCAGGTCTTGCCGCGTGGAGCCAGGGGGTTGGCCAACAGATGTCTTTGGTGTTGAGAATGGATACTGACCAAGATCAAAGGTTCATAAGTTCATATATTATATAGCATCAAATGCAATCCCACTGATGGTTTCGCGATTCTTCGATTGTTCTTATTGTCAATAATGTTTAACCATGAGCCCTGATCATAGTTGTTTTGTTTTTCAGAACCGACACGGAGAGAAAAAAGGCAAGCAAGAAGGATGCGGAGCATAAAACACTTGACTTGGGCCGAAAATCGAGATGTCACAGATATGGCAAGGGTGGCAGGTTTAGATTGCCATCTGAGCGGTTGACTCCCTTGGCTTTGTGAAATCTGCACCAGACATCACTGGACAACAGTGCAGCCACTGTAGATCAGATCTTATTTACACCGTCACCTTTTCGGTGGCGCCCAATTGCAAGAAACCTGAATGATCAAGAAAATGTGTAGCTTCGGAGTAGCTTCTGCTTGACATCACACATCGATCACGTTTGAGGCCTTTTCGTCATGTACGTGCGTTGTCAGAAGAGGTGCGGGGTTTGAGCTGCTTTGGCAAGAAGCGATATCAAACGAGAAGAGGTCAAAACCCAGCCGGTGGAGCGTTTGGTATTGAAAGATTTCTGTTTGCCAGGCATATTTGGATGATCTATTGCTCGTGAACTCCTTTCATGCTGCTTGTTGGCCAGTTTGGGAATTGGATATGAACCCCCCAGCAAGCGTTTAAACCAATTGGTACTTCAGAACTTCAATGAAATCAACTGTTTCATTGCATTGACCCAGGTAAGTAGTGATTTTTTTGAGTGGCAGCTTCTTCGGCAGTGTTGGTAGCCATGTGCTGAAGGTGCCCAAATGGGGTGAACATTGGATCAAATTCCACCACCTGTTCAAGGCCAAGTTTTGGATCTCCCAGATGGATATCACGCCATGTTACGGCGAATAGAAGTCGTTACAGGGCAACTGGTTGATGTCGTGACAAAGTTCTTTTTCTAAGTTTGGTCTTTGGGCTTCTCAGTCCACAATTCCTTGGGCCTGCTTGAACCGATTCATGCTTTGAGCACGGATCATATTGGAGGGAACTCGAATGGAACTCCCGAATGGAACTTGAGTCGAATCAGTTTCCAAAAGGGAGTTTGTATGGATGCTGGATGCCCAAACATTTGGCGGTCTCCCCATGTCTCCGTGCCGCCCCATGGGTTGATCAACCAGTCGAGCGGAACCTGTTGAAGCTCCTGCTGACTGGGTGACATGCGTAAACAGCCTGTTGTGGCAAAGCTTGTGTACAAATATATCCACATAATATACGGATACGTGTATATAAATTCGCGCATGTATATCTCCCTAGTGTTGATGGCTCTTGATGGCTATATCCTGATTCTTGCGAATGAAAATGGGCTGAGCAACGAACCAGAACTTGGCCAACAATATGCAGGTCGAACACTGGCTGGTTCAAGGCCCACTGGGTTCGTTCAAGCCCTGGCGGTTCGTTCAAGCCCTGCTGCTGTTGGTTCCATCCTTCACCAACCAGCCCTGCCTCCACCAGCCGTGACCAGCAGCCACTGCCAGGGCGAAGCCCACTGACGACGGCCACGCGGTGAAGGTCACGGTGGAGGAGACGCGATATCCGCAGATACGGCAGCGTGGTGAGGGAAGCCAACATGACTGGGGGATTCAGTGGCTGAAGGTGGCTTAAAGGATGGTTGATGATGATGATGGAAAATGTGGAAACATGATGAAACATGATGATACATGATTATGATGATATATGATGCTGAAATATGATGGTTTTAGGTGAATAATGGTAGATATTGGTTAATGATGGTGTTAAAGATGGTCGATCATGGCTAATTGTGGGATAAACTCCGGCGATTTCAAATGGGTGACTGCAGTATGTACGGTATATACTGTGTAGATGGAAATCACCACCCAACCAAGACTGATTCGAGATGATGTGTCAGGGATACAAGTGACGAAGCAGGAGAAGCAACGTGGAGAAGCGTCAAAGCCTGGTCCATGGTGAGCAGTTTTAGGTAGTTTTAGCCATCAGCAACTGCTTCATGTGGTATACTGAATACCTCGCTTCATTCGCCTCGTATTTTCAATTGTGATTTGCCCCTGTTCGCAATTGATCACCTGATATAGATATAGGCATTCTGGTGATCCCCTGCCCCTGCGCGGAACCTTTTCCTAAACCAACACATGAGGTTTTCCATAGTTGCTTGTTTGCACTGTTCAGTCGGCCCAGCGTCGCTGTTGGGAGTTCAAATCTTGAACCCATGCCATGCTAAGTACAGTAACCACTCCGAAAACAAGTGAAAACAATCAACCCATTCTGGTGCACTTGATTCATGGTGCCTGCGATGGAACCTTAACCCCCCAACCCCAACCCCACCGCGAATAGGTACTGCAAGATAGCATGCATGTAATTACTTTGAGGCGATTTCTATTCCAGAGTTAGGTGCTTCATAGCCCACCAGCAGTGCTATTGGCATTACAGACTGATTAAGGATCAGTCATGTTGATGGCAAATTATGATGATTGCGTCCAATTTTTGGTGTTGATCCCCTGTTGTGTGAAGGATCTTTCCCACACCGCTACGAAGCCGCACTCCAGGACGAATTCCATCATGTGACCAAGGTTGCCGACCTGTCTGGCTGGCGAGTTGAGCGCGAAAACTTTGGGCCCAGCTGGTTGACGTACATCGTTAACAATGATGGCTCACGATCTTTCATGATCATAAATTGTCAAAAATCACTAAGATTATTGACCAGCAAATCTCGTTTAAGATCATAAGCAATCATGAACCATCATCGGGCATTGCTTTTTTTGCTCGTTGAGGAATGCTTCAATGGTAGCTAGGCAGCCTGAAAGGGATCGCTGAATGAAGGGAATCAACGCACTACAAGCAGTTGACATTGTTGTTCTCCCGTTTGTTGCCGCGCCGCTGTTCTTGCAGGTTTAGTGATCACAGTTGTTGCAATGATGATGATGATGCTGATGATGATGATGATGATGATGATGATGATGATGATGACGATGATGACGATGATGATGATGATGGTTGTTGTTGTTGTTGTTATCCAGTGTAATAGCCATTATGAACCATTGTTAACCAGTGTTCTTCACAATTGTCAATCATTATTGATTGAGTAATTAGCCATTATTCACAACCAGTAGCCATTATTTATCAGCCATTACTAACCACCAATTATTAGTATAATCTAATTGTTGTTTGATTAGCCACCATTAACCACCAACTAATCAACTAATGAACCATTAATCATAATTAATCAATCAATATATAGCCATTAAAACCATTATCAACCATTATCAGCTATTTTACGGCTAAAACCCTTATAGAATTATAAGCCATTGTTAAGCATCAATCCATTAACCACCAATTGGTCGTTGTTCCTCGTGTCTCCTATCTTCTTCCTCTCGTTTTTATCATGCCAGGTTCTCAGAGGCCGATGACTCGGACGACGATCCCTTGACGACGGTCCATGCTCGGGACGGTGTGGGGGTTTGTTGAATGCTCGGGACCCCCTAAACCATCCAAGACATGTCGTTTAGAGTAACAGTAGTCATCTAATGGTAGTCATCCAATGGTAGTCATCTAATAGTAG
>VSDK01019003.1:19612-56645 GCA_009767595.1 Symbiodinium kawagutii
TGTCTTCCCAAGAGTGTCTCACCAAGAGTGTCTCACCAAGAGTGTCTTACCAAGAGTGTCTCACCAAGAGCGTCTTGCAAGAGTGTCTTGCAAGAGTGTCTTACTCAGAGTGTCTTACCAGGAGTGTCCCACAAAGAGTGTCCCACCAAGAGTGTCTCACCAAGAGTGTCTTACAAAGAGTGTCTCACAAAGAGTGTCTTACAAAGAGTGTCTCACAAAGAGTGTCCCAAAAAGTTTGTCTCGCCAAGAGTGTCTCGCCAAAAGTGTGTTACAAAGAGTGTCTCACCAAGAGTGTCCCACCAAGAGGGTTTTGCAAAGAGTGTCTCACAAAGCGTGTCTCACCAAGAGTGTCTTACCAAGAGTGTCTTCCCAAGAGTGTCCCACCAAGAGTGTCTCACCAAGAGTGTCTCACCAAGAGTGTCTTACCAAGAGTGTCGGTCTTGCAAGGTCCCACCAAGAGTGTCTCACCAATTACCAAGAGTGTCTCACAAAGAGTGTCTTGCAAGAGAGTCTTGCAAGGGTGTCTTACAAAGAGTGTCCCACCAAGAGTGTCTCACCAAGAGGGTCTTGCAAGAGTGTCTTACTCAGAGTGTCTTACCAGGAGTGTCTCACCCAGAGTGTCTTACCAGGAGTGTCTCACCCAGAGTGTCTTACCAGGAGTGTCTCACCCAGAGTGTCTTACCAGGAGTGTCTCACCCAGAGTGTCTTACCAGGAGTGTCTCACCCAGAGTGTCTTACCAGGAGTGTCTCACCCAGAGTGTCTTACCAGGAGTGTCTCACCCAGAGTGTCTTACCAGGAGTGTCTCACCCAGAGTGTCTTACCAGGAGTGTCTCACCCAGAGTGTCTTACCAGGAGTGTCTCACCCAGAGTGTCTTACCAGGAGTGTCTCACCCAGAGTGTCTTACCAGGAGTGTCTCACCCAGAGTGTCTTACCAGGAGTGTCTCACCCAGAGTGTCTTACCAGGAGTGTCTCACCCAGAGTGTCTTACCAGGAGTGTCTCACCCAGAGTGTCTTACCAGGAGTGTCTCACCCAGAGTGTCTTACCAGGAGTGTCTCACCCAGAGTGTCTTACCAGGAGTGTCTCACCCAGAGTGTCTTACCAGGAGTGTCTCACCCAGAGTGTCTTACCAGGAGTGTCTCACCCAGAGTGTCTTACCAGGAGTGTCTCACCCAGAGTGTCTTACCAGGAGTGTCTCACCCAGAGTGTCTTACCAGGAGTGTCTCACCCAGAGTGTCTTACCAGGAGTGTCTCACCCAGAGTGTCTTACCAGGAGTGTCTCACCCAGAGTGTCTTACCAGGAGTGTCTCACCCAGAGTGTCTTACCAGGAGTGTCTCACCCAGAGTGTCTTACCAGGAGTGTCTCACCCAGAGTGTCTTACCAGGAGTGTCTCACCAAGAGTGTCCCACCAAGAGTGTCTCACCAAGAGTGTCTTACCAAGAGAGTCCGACCAAGAGTGTGAGCATTCGGGTTCGTGGGCTTCATCTTGTTTTTAAATCATCTTTTTACAGGGTGCCCGCGAAACCGAACCGGGAACCGGTTGGAGGAACCGTTGGAACCGAATTGGGTGATAAAAAATGGAACCTAACCGTGGGGGAACCGAATCGAACATGAACCGAACCGGGCCGAACCGGTGGATTTAGGCTATGTTGCCTTGCCACTCAAAAACAACCGAAATGGTAGAAGTCTTATCTGGAAATCGATCTGGTGGAAATCACTGCCGTCGTGTGAAGCCCAGGAAAGGCAAGCCGTAGAAGGCCTCGCCCGCGACCATGGTATATCATGGTCGATCACGTAGAGTCTAGTAGTGGATAACCGACCATGACCTAAGGATTATTGTGATACAAACCAACAGTGAACCATGATTACAACCATGGTATTCGGTGATGGTGGTAATTGATAGTGAATGCTAGCAAATAATTAATGGTCACGGTTGATAATTGGACGTACATGGTGGTCTCTGAACCGAACCGAACCGGTTTTTAGAATAACATTACAAAACCGAACCGGGCTTAAAGTTTCAAGCCTGCATAGGAACCTAACCGAACCTAACCGAACCGTGGCCATCCTGTTTTTATCATTTTGATTTTGAGTAATTATTCAAGAAAAATCTGAGAAATTGAGTTTTTGGCAACCGTTTTCATATTTATCATTGTTTTATCATTTGCTTTTTATTTTTTAATCCTTGTGGCAAAGTTTGGCAATTTTGGTGGTTTCCAAAGTGCCAAAATTGCAAATTTGGTGGCCGTTTTCATTTTTTTATCATGTTTGATCATGTTTTTATCATTGTTTTATCATTTGTCTTGCATTTCTGTATAATGAATTGCCCCATCATTGGCAGAGGTACAACAAGAGCAGTAGCAACAACAATAGCAACAACGACGACAACGACGACCACAACAACAACAACAACAACAACAACAACAACAACAACAACAACACCACCAGCAGCAGCAGCAGCAGCAGCAGCAGCAATGTTTCTCCCTCCATGTGGACATTGACGGAATCCCCTGCTGAAGGGGCGTCGGGTCCACGAGACCCAATTATTCTGACATTTAAGTTATGAGCTTACACCATGGTATGGAACACGCACACTCACACACATGCGATTACGAGCACAAAAATTATGCACCCATTGCTGCTACACTTGCTGACCTGTTCAGACGCTTACAGCAACGAAGGTGGCATAGGAGTGCTGATGCGCAATCAAAATAGGTGGAAAACATTGCACTCCTTGTGGCACCACCCCAAAGGGTGGTTCTCCCAAGAATAGAAAGGTAGTCTCAAAACCAGTTAGTTGGTGACCACATGTGACCATCAAGCAGGATCGTAGCACGATGCATTGAGCTGGCATCGAGTTTTTGGCGTTTCAGGAGGCCCAGTTGGTGCCAAAACTACACTAAAAGAACCAGCTAACCTGTGAGCATGCTGGTCTGACTTGCAGCTGTTCCACTCCTGCTCGAGTTTAGAACAATCTATTTCCGGAGTTTACTGCGTGTAGCAACCCTGGCGAAAGCCAGGTATCAGCATCTTCAAACTGGGTACCTCCCAGCTCATCACTGTAGCTCCGTCCCAGCCATGTCTCCCACCACCGTTGCATCACGCCAGGTGGCAAGCGTTCAGCGGATCAAACGCGGCGTCCGTGTTCAAGTGCCGCTCCATCAGCTGCCGCCAGACCTTCAGCGCTGACCCATCGGTGAAAGAGTAGACACCTCCACCTGAAACGATTGAAATAGGAGGTGTCTAGTTTCTCAAAATAGGCCCCAAAATTGGCTGGTTTACTACGGGAAATGGTTGATGACTAGATGATTTGGGAGTTCCCTATTTTGAGAAACAACCAAATCTATATAAATCTATGATGTAAGTCCTATCTGTTCACTTGAGCGCGGCCCCCAGTCCCCACCTCACCAGCCAGCACCACCCGCATATTTGCCTCAGGCACGGAGGAGGTGGAGACATTGGTGTACAAATATACATTTTGTGAAATTAGAGATGCATACTGGGTTCTATGTATTGGCAAAAAAGCCATGAAACAACTGTGTACTGTCTAAAAAATCTAAAAAATACATTTTGAGCATGCAAATGCAAGCAACAAGTGGTCGGGGCGGACTACTGTAGCCACAAATCACATGGCTGAATCAAACTGTCATGGGAATACAATCCACAGTCAATTTTGAACCAAGACATTGGTCTTGGCTCACAAAGTCTAATGAGGAGGTGTACTATCGATGGGACGATGCGACCTTGGCAGAGATCAGCAGAAGCAAGCTGAAGCAAATATGAATCGACACACCAATGGCTGGGAGGTTAAACCCTGACAGCTAGTGGGCCTGTCGGACTATGGCAACCAAATGAAAATCATGGGGGCCATGAATTGACGCAGTCCTAGCTGGACAATGTCCATTTGGACCGGCGGTTAGTCAAGCTCCGACAACCTCTACGGTGTGGACCCCAGTTTATTCTCGATGAAACAATTTGAAACACAATAGAATGAAGAAGAGAATGATGTTTCCATCACCCACAATTCCGGAATGACTCTCCAAGCAGGCTTCTACAAGTCGCTCTGATCTGTGCACGCTACCTACTCAAATTTGCTGATTGAACCAATCTTGCTTGCTGGCTACTTCACCACACCAATTCTTAACACTTTGGAAACTCGACAAATAGATTGTTGACTGCTCTCACTGCCGACATTTGGGTCCTGTTGCTAGCAATACTAATCGCGGCAAATGTGTACTGCCCACTCCCATTATCCCCCTGCTTACTTGGTACCTGCCAATGTTTCTTGTTGCCGATCCCCATTCTTGTTGGTCGTAGGTTTTGTTGATCAAATTACATTCCAATGAATAGATCCCTCCTTTTCTGTGCTATGATAATCACAGGAAAATGTTGGCCGCGTCCTTCTTTGTCTCCAAGAGTATCCTGGAGACTATCCGAATCCTATTCCAACATATTCTGACCATCGCATCATGTCAGCTGGTTGCATGTCCCTCATAGTTCCCCAACTTGATTTAAACATACTTCAAGTCCAACATTCCTCAACTCAAACTCTAAAAATGTACCTCAAGTACAACATTTCCTAAGTTTAAGCCTAAACCCAACTTGGAAAAGCTACCACGCCACGCTGATCCCACGCGCAGCTGGAGACCCCAACGTGAGGACACCGAAGCCAGCGCCGACGGCGCCGAGCATTGACCCGGCCGGCTTGCTCCAGGGCTGGCGGTGAGGCCCCGGGGCTTCCTATGGTGGACCTTTGTTCCTCCTATGCCCAGGATGGTCATCAGGGAGTCCCAGGTGATTCCTAGGTGATTCCTAGGATTGTGGGGATTTTTGGATTTTGGCGGTCATGGAATCAAGGAATGTGTTCGTGTTCCAATCTTGACTGATAACGAATTATGATGCGGGACTGGTCATTCAAGAAATATGTTTCGCGCTACAAGCGCTGATATGGATTCTTTGCCAATCCCACTGCCAAAACAATTGAGGAGTGGGCAGTGCAGCAAAGTGGAGAAAGATTACATACATACCGATGGAACTAGTGCTAGACTATAACGCCCTATTCATCATGTGTCAACAGTCGGTGGAAGATACTCACTTTAAGAATCGCAAGCAAAATATGTCATCGGGTTCAATGGACTATTTTTCCATTGAGAGAGGCAGCGGCAACTTTCACCAATAAGGCCATCGATGATGGCACAATGCACTCATCTATATCTGAGGTTACTATACAATCGTCAACCCGAGCGTGTCAACAGCCCACAGAGTGTGAGCCTGTGAAGATGTGCAAAGTACAACATGTCCAGAACGTAAGACGTAGGACGTGCGGAAGTGTCTCAAAGTGAAGAAGCTCAACATCCACTGTGGATACTTTTTGGTGATGTGTTACACGAACTGGCGAATACATGCATATATACTCAGTATGTATGTGTACATATGGGACAGTACAAATTGCAGTACATATTGTATATTTACTTCTCTATCTATTTATGAGGGCACATGAGTGATTTAGTGTTTATGTTTCTGTTCCTATGATATGCAGGCTATCCCGGAAAATCTGTGCAAAACCCCCAAGTTTCCTCACTAGTCTGTATCTTTCTCAATAACCTAATCTGTCAGGAATTTTTCCTCAGTATCTCTGCCAGGAGCATAGTCCCCGCTTTGCAACTTATTGGGGTCCAACCGCCCAGGAATCTGCAAACACGCTCTCCTCTCCGGCACCTGAAATTACGGATTGACATAGGCGATATGGCCTCAGAGCGAGCAAACATGGGCGCCTGGGTCCCTAAAGACGTGCGGCTCCATCTACGGATTGCGTAAGCCCAAAAAATGTGGCGGAAAAAAAACAAAAAGCACTTCAAAGCTAGCAAGGGACTCTGCTAACGGCCAAATATCCATTGCCCTATGGTGGTCACTGGATGTCACTGGTGCCATTGGGTGAATGAGCTCCCTTGAAACGACCTGAGCATCGGCCTCCTAATCGGCCAACATCACGAGCAACCAACATCTCTTTTCAATACTTCATGAAACATTGGGCATGCAACTACTTTACGCACTTGAGCACTTGTCGTGTCACGGGTATTGTGCGCAATACATCGCAATAACTTATAAGCAGAATGCCTGTTCGTTCAGAAACATGAAATCGGTGTCGAAAAACCAACAACATACCGGATTGGCAAGAAAATGAGGCCATGGAGTCTGGTCCAAACTGAACCAACAAGTCGCAAGGAAAAATTGCCATGTTTGGATGTACACATAGAGGAAAAAAGACTGACAAGGTGAATTCAACAAAACTTACACAAATATGTGATCGATCAAGACTTGACCGACCATGGACGATGATCAACAGTTTCAATGCTTGGCTTGGGTGAACCAACAGTAAATGGATTTAGCGTGATTTAAGCGATGGGATATGCAACGAAACACGGCCGGGCTTGAGATGCAAAAACACAGTGACATTGGGAATTGTAATGATTAACACCTAACATAGTCCTGTGACCCACGCATTTGTTGTCAAATGTATATAAAAGCCTTGCCATCATATCAGCATATATCAACATATATCAGCTTTACCTAAGAAAAACATGTGATGTCCAAGAGCAATGCGATGCCCTGAGCATCAGCACTTGTCCATGGTGAAGGGCATCTCTCCAGTGAGTCCTTGGCAAGACTTTTAGGCTCCACCGCTCATCGCCGCGACACCGAAGGCTACAACCAAAAAAGCCACATGAAATGCAGGGTCAACCGTGAACATGTGGACAAAGGCTCAAACAGGGTGCAAAGGCCTTTCGTTGTTGGGTACGCTGGTTCCACACATCTTGGGACTTGTTGCAGGTCTGAACAGAGTTGGGAAGAACGGTTGTCTCTATGATTCGAAGGAAAGAAATCACGAGTCCGGTCAACCAGAGTCCACTCGCATTATATCCTTGGATTTTCGATGGCCATCCAACCAATTGGGCCGAGCGACCATACCAAATTCCTATCAACAAAGCATTCCCTTGATCTTTCATATTCATTTTGATACTAACTTCTCGTTGATTCGCTCTTGCAGAGCCTTAGACGATAGCTTTGAACTGAAGGGCTGGCAGAATTTGGTGCTGGGAGTATGCATATACACCTACATACAGCGACACTTGAATCATCTTGAATCTACCAATCAAGTGTGATGCCACATGGCTTGAAGCAGACCAAGCATGGGTGATGTTGATTCGCCTGGCATGTGCATTCGTGCGTTGTTTGTCGTGTGACGAACTTGGACCTGTCATTCTATCGGCATTTTCCAAGTACTCACTAGTTGGTACTGGTCAATCTTGCCTCGTAAATGCTAGATAGTTTGGGTCTTGCAATTTCATGAGCAGCTGCCCCTTCTTTGTTACTGCTGATTCGCCAGTAACACCACTCCAAGTATCCCTGATATTTGCTGGCAAAGTGATCACGAGTGATCGCAATCAGTTGCAGACTTTGCCCGTAAATGGTGCACCGCTACGGGCGCTTTCCCTGTTGATGCTTTGGGGATAGCAATGCTGTACCACTGCCACGGACACATCCATGAAAACCCATAGCAACCAGTTATTATGCCTATACTAACCATTCATTGACAATTCCTCAAGTGGTGGTTTCCCAAGTGGTAGGGGTAAGCCCATTTATCATCAGTTTATTGAGCATCCATAGCAATAAACCAACTAGTAATTGTTCAAGCATTATTGTTGGCTATCATCCCCCATATCAATCAGTATTAGCCACGGTAAACCAACCGTAAGTTTGGGTGTACTTCCAAGTAGTCAACCATCATTTGGTCGCAATCCCCGGGCTGACGAGGTGCTTCGCTTCGAAGGTGGCAACAGCATTTCCTGATGCAAACATATGCCAGCTAACTACGGATGATAGGAAAAAGTACTGCAAGCCCTTTGCTTGGAATGAATTGCGAATTGCGGAAATAAAAGTCGTTGCTCATAAATATGTGTATATATGTATATATATATATATATATGTCTATATGTAAAATCAAAAATACTATCAATTTGCTTATCATGTAAATGCTATGGATGTTGTCTATTCATCATCATCTATCTATAGACGTATCGGCTTCTTAATCCACTTTAGATGCAATATAGGCAACCACCCTTTGATGAGTCAACATAACATTGGCTACACCAAGTGTAAGCCTGGCCATGAAAACTTGTGTGTCATACATTGGCTGTATTTGCATAGATTCTATTTCCATAGATGTGTTCAACCAAATTATGGTAGATCTGAATCCTGGGATACAACACTGAACGTTTTGTTCATGCTGGTAATTACGGATGTCCATGTTGGTTTGTGGAATGTGAACTTTCAATGTGCTACTTTGTCATCATGGATTTGTTCAAAACGGAGAGAAACAAATTGGTGTCCGATCATCAACCAAAATCATTGACATGCTGAATGCCAAAATTGACAAACGACTGCAGATTGCCTAGATGACAAAAGTTGGACATAATTCTGAACCGTTGGCATATCCATGTTTTCTACCAGTTGACACAAAACGTGGTAGCTAAATGCCTCACAAAAAAAACATTGCATTCTGCAAATGTTTATGTTGTGATTTTCCTAGATAATAGGCTTGGGCTGAGCTCACTACCAATTGGCAGAATCTGGTTGACTCCCGAATCAATGGTGGTTGCTCCCAATTTCACATGTCCCGTTCATGAGTTTTTTGTAATTCCTTGTGACCCCACCAGTAGACCCGCTTATGAACCAGCTGATCTACCGTGATTGTTGGTTCTTGGCCTCTGATATCCCCTAATTAAATCGTAAGTGCAATCATGAGTTACCACTAATCATATAATTAATATATTCATTAGTAACCACTGCAGTACTAACAAACGTCAACCATTTGGGATCTTGGGAAACACGACGAGTCCAGCATCACCATACCAAGCGACGTCCACCAAGAGGAGTCGAGCCAAGACCATGGTCGCCATCTGGGGACAAAACTAGCAACACATCACAGACGTCTATCTTCAAATTTGTAGACAGCAAAGAAGGGTTGTCAAATGTTAAGATATATAGATGTTTGTATCAAATGCTATCATTGCTTGTTTCACCGAGTTGTCTTCCTGGTGTGTTCAAACAAAACCATTACAAAGCCGGTTGCAGGAATCAACGAAGTGAGTAGTGCTGAAGTGGGTCTGAGGGTCTCTGTAGAAGAACCAGAGGTCAAACTTTCAAACAAACACAGCTGTCAAGGCCTCGAGCATGCTTCAAACCAGAGAACCCAAAGATCGACAAAGGGTGCCTTTTGCAGACTTAAATACATCGGGTGTGCATCTAGATTTATACCAACAAGCAAGTGCTGGCAAAGAGCCCCGGTTCTTACTCTTGTTCAATGTGCACGGATACCTTTGAAGGCAACAAAAAAGGTAGCCGGATGAAATGGCAATAGCATACCTGCTCTAGAATCTATGCAGGATATAAACAATATATACCATATGCAAGCTGCTCAGGTGTGAATGAATAGCCTAAAATCCATAGATCATAAATTCAGATGTGACCAGATGTCTACAACTTTAGGCCGATTCCAACGAATAGACCACGACTTCAGAAGAAACGTCTGATGGACTTGTAACGTCCTTGCGGCATAGAAATTATTTCAAATGTATCTTTATATACACATGGATACCATTGAGTGTATGATAGTGTAGTGTATGTATTGATCAAAATTCTTGACCATGATATACCATGATGCAGATGCATATTCATCAACAGTTCATTCTTGAAATATATATTATCAAACATATTTGTCGAGGGATTTGCCCTAACTTGTCAAGTAGCTCATCCGGCCGCCCGCTGCACGCCTCTTCCCCGCCAATGCGGTACGCACGAACCACTAGCCTTCGATAGCCGCGAGTGCTAGACACAGTAGGTTCACTCGAATCACCAGGATGGGGTCACTGTGTCGTACTGAATTGCTGCTTGCTATAACTCGACAATGTGTTTTAGATGTTTTTTGTCTGTAAAACAATCAGAAAATTGAACTGAAGAGCGTGACACCATCATCGAAGGGAAGCATTGGTTGACGAAACTCCAGGTAAACATGAGAGGACCTGGAGTTCCAGATCAAGCCTCTTTTCAAGCCGCCAACCTCCTGACGAAGGCCTTTCGAGTCTTAACGGAATGGGTCAAGAACTGACAGGTCCTCGTAATTGGCTGAAATAAAAATGACCACTGCATGCGCCAATCACCACAGGCAGTAAATTGATTGGCCGTCGCAGTTTACTTTTTGGATTTGGCCATGAGGAAATCTAGTAGAACAATTGCGATGATAATGTGATACTACCTTTTAACGTATCCCCAATTTGTTTGGTTGCATAAATGCCAGCAGAACAGCACGAACTTGCAAACTAATGGACCCATGTCCAGTCCAACCCTTGCCTACACCCTCAATAGACAAAGTTTATCCTACAAGTAACCAACAATTAACCAGCAATTGATCAGGAATGAATCACTGCAAAAACTGAGTGAAGCATCCTCAAAAACTAAGTCAACCAGAAACTTCTTGAACATCAAATGGTCACCACTCCCAAGTCTTCGAACAGAAGCGCCCTCACCTGCTGTGCCGCGTGCGCGTACGTTCCAGTGCCACAAGATCGGCCTGGAGATGCAAAGCTCAACTCTGTGGTCATGGCAAATCCTGAGGATCACTATTCAATATGATTTATGATCATAAGGATCAGAAGCATCATAAGGGTCATTAGGATCATAAGTTATGATAAGGATACATACACTGAGCACTTTTCCAATTTATGTCCATTGCTTCATTCAATATTTCTGAATACTTTTCACGGTATATTAGTGAATCTACTCAGATCTATTCATACCGTTTTCACTTGTGAGCTCATTTCTACGGGAGCCTGTGTGAATTTGAGGATACCGTTGGTTTGTATCTGGGATTCTCAGCTCATGATTTTTTCCGGTCGTTGGTTGGCATAGCCCAGGCCACCAAATTGGAAAGTGATGAAAACTTGGCATGTTTGATTCTCTTCGGATGGTACATCCCTTTTTAGTCATCTATGTTTGATTCTGTTTGATTCTTTTGGTGATACATCCCTTTATAGTCATGGACAACATTGGACAACCCCATCTCTCCTCCCCCATCTGGGGGTTTCTCAAGATATGGGATCCTCAAGTTATGGTTGGTTTATTCATAAACAATGGTTACTATGGGATGATTTGCTGGTTCCCCTATCATTCACCATTCTTTTCCCTAATCTTGTTGGTTACCATCCCCCATTATTGGTTGGTTACCTGCTGGACCCAGCTCGCCATCTCTCCTCCCCCTCCCACGCCTGTCGGCTCTCCGTCAGCAAGGCACCGCTGTCGCGCCATGCTTCCTGGCGCCACCGAGGCATCGTTCTGTGCTCACGCGGGGAAAATGAATTCAGAGACCTGGGTATCGACCACGATTGAATGTACAGTGGTTGATAACTATTAAACGAAACCACCATTCATGTGAATAGTGATCAACCAACGAACAATGACAAAGAATGGTTAAATTGTGGTTGATGATGGTTGATCAATGGTGAGTTGATGGTTTGTTGATGGTGAAACATTATGAGAAAGAATGGGTGGCATGATAGTGAGCAATTCTGGGCATGATGCATAATGATATCCACCAAGAAAAAGGAATTCCAATATTCGTTGGTTGGAATGGCGGCTGATGGAAGTCAGAAATCGGGCACTCCCAAATCCTCCAAAAAGTGGTATCTTCAGCATCCTTGCTGTTGACAATGGCGATGCTGGGGTTCCAAGAGACATCCCCAAAACTACCAGCATTTGGTACCCTCCTCATCAAGTTCACAATAATGTTGCAAAACAGTCCAATCACTTGGCCATCCTTGCACCATTTTCAAGTCGGCCCCTAGTGGCACATACTCCCTGAAACTAGGACAAGAAAGTTACAGCCATGCCCACCGCCCTACTTTGAAAAGCTTAACCTAACACTTGCTGCCCAAAACAAGACCCGCTTCGGTAACTAGCTGATGAGCATATGGTACAAACAAAATGAACGTTGATAACCTCATAGCATCCTATAGATGTCTATAGCATTCAGCATTCTATAATGCAATAGCATCCTATAACATCCTATAACCTATATAGCATCCGGATGCATTCCATAGCTTGTACCCCCGAAACAAACACAAAAGCTTCGAGCACGGCTCCCCGCTGTTTATTGCGCCCTCGCCTGAAGTTGTAACACCAGCTCCACCAAGGCCTGTCATTCACAAGGCATGGGGAGACCTCGTGGTCCAAGGGAGGCTACGGTACCAACAAAGAACCAACCAATATCCGACAGCTTGAATCATCATGCTGGATCAAAAAGTTGCAAGCAACAAGAAGCAGAAGCAACTCATCATTACTAAGAAACAGTGACCATGAATTGAGTTTAGTGCCAAATCCCCAAATCGACCAGCGACTCCAAATCTTGTCGATTTGTCGCCCATTAAAACCAGCTTCTGATGGTCTTGTCTGATGCTCTGCAATTAAAATCCCATTCCCAACTTGACGAACAGAGTGTGAAATAGATTCTCAATGGTAACCAACCAGAGAGGAAGCTTGGGATGTGATCCACCACCTGCCCAACCGGAACAACTTGGACCTGAACAAAAGCGCCGATTTGCTGCCAATTTCGAGTCCAGTACACGGGGTAGGTCCGAAGGATTCGCCGGAGCTGCGTACTTCCAGTATTCCAACAAATTAGTTCACGCAGCGACAGAATCCCTTCCCGTTGAAGCACCGTCACTTCAACCTTTTCTATCAAGCAACATGGGCGTGTCTTCAAATGGAGAACCTTCGGGTAGGCAGTACCCTGGAATTCATAGCAACCAAATGGAATGTGCAAATCTCCAAACAGACCCCCTGCCCAACCTCGTGCTCTATGATCCTCGGCACAGCACATGTGACCCAGTGACCCAAGAGGAGTGGTGCATTGATGTAGTCATCCAAACATTGTCGGAGTTGACACCCAAACACTAGGCGTTGAGATATGTTTAGCCCTCGTTTCTAGAGGGACGCTCTTGCAGTGGCTGGGTGAGATGAAGCTGGACAGGCAGCATCCTCTGCTTCCCTCCGCCCCCAACATTTGTAGCTGGTACACAAAGCAGCAGTATGCGCTGGCATGTTGATTTGCTACTGCCATTGCTCCAACTTGATGCAAAAATCTATCTTTCCTGACCTGTTTCATCCATTCCTAGTGAAGGCAAATGAAATAAGCTCTCTCTCTCTCTCCTTGCCAGGGGGAGTGAATCTTCAGCCAGTGCAAAACAGCACTTTGAACTCTAGCACTTCCAGGGACATACGGAAACCTGCAATACTTTGAGATGTGAAGAGAAACAACTGCGTTAAAACAAAAAGAAACGCACCAGTTGATGCTGCATAGTTTCATGTGGACAGTGGTTGAAATGCTTCAGGCTTGCAATATCCAGCTGTTCCTTTGAAAGGACATCGCTCAACAGCAATGACAAATCGCAGAGCTGCAATGGGCCAAGGATCTTGGCCGGGTTGGCCCTCAAGGCTTTCTCCACTGTGTACGACAAACCTGCGGAACGGGTGCAATGAGCTCAGCCCTCTCAGTGCATGAAGGGCATCACCAATTCCGAGATCAGAACTGATTCATTTGGGATACATGGACGAAGAAGGATCGAAACATGAACAACTTGATTGATGCCATTTCCGCTTGACCTGAGTAAGGAGTCAGTTGCTATTTCACAACAAGTCTGACCAACAACATAGCAACTATCAAAGGCCGATGTGTTGTATGTCTCAAAGAAGCGCCATACAGAAAACAGTTGCAGGCTCATTCATATCCAACGATGCGGGGAAAACAGGTTTCAAAGCATGTCCATATCTGGATCAACTGCAGCTACCGGGGCCAGGGCCTCATATGGCTATATATGTGAACAAGATGAAAACATCGAATGCCCATCTCTGATGTCACGATGATGCTGCTTCAAAATAACTTTCTCTTACCGTCTTGGACTCTAAATATGTCTCCGCCAATGTTTTACAGTAGATGCTTGACAAAATCAGAGAGTTTGGGCTCTCCGCCACATCATACATGCCCGCCCACACCCAAAAGCCTAAGGCCGAGGACAACTGCGCATAACCTTGGCCAATGCCCACACCAAATGTTGAAGCAGCTTGAAAGCTTGAAAAAAAATGCCATGGTGACGCAAGATTGCCATCATATGTTGAATCTTGAAGCGGAACTCCCACTTGGATGTAATGTTGGAATCACAATTCGGATGTACACAAAAGCAATGACAAACATGCAAGCTAAGAACGGATTCCGAGTTTTACTACAAAAGTTATGCTATGTGTTCCTGTCAATTTAGACGCGTGTCTCTTTATTTTGAGGGCATACTATCATGATATCCAAGGTATGCCTTCTCATTAGCCAAACACAATGAGCTGTGTCAACCGACTCATTGGTCTATCCGAGAATCAAGGACATCCCCCGACCTTCCAACACGTCTTGTTTCTCGTTGGGAGACTATGGGTTTTGCGGGTGTCATCACATCATTGCTTGGGTGGCTTTGCATGCTCAGAAGTGGCAGCAAGGCCATGGCTCAAAAGCCCGCATATCTGCAGTGAAAAGCTCAAGAGAGTGGTGTAATTAGGTTGCACATGGACTCTCACCTGCTCAATTAGGGTCATCAAGCTCATTCCAGCCAATGGCAACATAAGATGCACATGGCCTAATTGCACACCTTTGCTGGACAATATTTCTACTTAGATAATTGCAGCTGGTTGAGAATGATTGTGATGCGGGGCCTTCTGAGAAGAGCTCAACCCAAACACCAATCGACATCCAATGACACCAAGCTCTACATTGATGTGTTGGTGCTGAGATCACGCCCAGTCGCCGTTGAGGGTGTCTTGCATCAGCGTTTGAGCACCAACCACCTGAAACAAGGTGGTTGAGGTGCCATCAGCTATACCGAAACCCAGTGGATGGCAACAAACATTGATGGCAGCCTAGAAAATGCGTTCCCCTTTTACCCAAAGTGCCCAATGCTTTATGGACAAAGATTGGTTCGAAGCCATTACCATCCATCACCATATCACTCTCACGGAACATCATGCAGTGTAGGCGATTTGCTCACAAGGCTTCTTGAGATGACACAAATTCTAATCCGGGCAACGTGGCAGGGACCAGAGGTGCCTGGAGCAGGGTGAACAAATCGACAGAGTTTGCATCGATTCATTCCGTTTGGCCCAGTCTCCTGGGTGGTACATCCTCCTGGGTTGTATTCCGTCCCAAAAAACAGGATGCCTTCACCACCAGTGAGATAGCTCTCCTTAGCCTTTGGCAATCTCAGGTTACTTGGCCATGTTGGGTGCCCTTCGGCAACTCAAAAATGCGAAAAAAAGAGTAATGGAATATGACCACTGTGGGTTGCCACATGGGTCTGTGCATCAGCGCTCTGACCTCCGACCCAATAATCATCAATATGGCGATGTCACGCGCGGACTCGGTCTGGCAAGCTCCCACAGTATGTCCTGATGTGATATCAAAAATTTTGAGATTTTTCAGATATGTAAAAAACCTGGTGTGGTATCCAAAGCATCTCCAAGTGATGATGTGCTAAGGGAAACTTGGTGCCGCAGTCTCCATGTTTCCCCAGGAACGAACTCATCACCCCCGCAGAAACCACCACTGCAGTGCACCCTGGCCTTTGGGACGCCTGTGGCCACTGCGTCCTGCATGGCCCTGGAGAAGCACTGCGCAACCGGGGGAGGGCGACCAGGGACGAGGGATCCCTCAACCGCTCAGGGGGCACCCGCCTCAACTGGCGGCTGGTGAACTCCACATGCCAAGGCGCCAGCGACTCGCCATCCCTCAGTGGATGAAGAGGTGACCTTCCTGATGGGTTGGAGGATGGGTAATGATACTTAGTGATAATGGTTCGTGATGATGCTTTGTAATGATGATGGTTAGTGATGATTGTTAGTGATGATGGTTAGTGATGATGGTTTGTGATGGGTTCATGGCTGAGAACGAATTGATGCTGGGTAATGGCGGTCAATGTACCGGCTGAGCCATTGCCGGGCCGCCTAGCGGGTACAGAATCTTCCCCAGTAGCAGCAACTCAGCAAAGGCATGATTACTTAAAAATTTCATGACTCCATTCACTAGTCATTCACTCAGTAATCACATGTATCACATGTCCAGTAACCCTTTTCCATGGTGTTCATTCAACACACTGCACCATGAGCGCCCCCGCTCGGGTTCGGGTTCCGACCACCTCAGTCCGCGGTTGCTCACGGAGGACCGGTGATCCTTAAGGGTGCCATGTTTTGTGGTTCAACGCTGAGGACTTCAACCGTCCAAGCATGTGCAGGTGCATTTGCGCATATTCATTCAGACATACAGGCATGCATGCTGCATGCATACAATCCTAGCTACATTGACATACATACGTCATGACATCTACAGTATCATCATCTCTTTGAGCAAAAAATCCACTGACAACGAGGTCCTATCCATGGGGTACCCGAAGCACTGCTGTGAAGCAGCTGTGGGGTACCCAGTGAAACTGGGACCTGGCGTCCGAACGCCGGCTTCTCCGCATCGTTGAGGATGGAGTCCAACCTGCTGCGACCGAACGGGCCCGGAGGTGGCTTACGACATGGGTCACTGTGGATGCTCGCGATCAGCATGGTATGACTGGGTATTCTGAACCGAGCAAAATCAAAGATCTACTTCCAAATGATATACATTTACAATATTTTACAATCATCATGTTCATGTAATTTACAAATTGAATCTACTTATGTGGTGGAAGCCACTATACTTTCGGCTCTCGGGGTCAGGTGCTGGGACCTTCCAAGGTCGGCCAAATCGCTGGGTCTCCAGGCAGCCGCTGCACCCGGCGCTCCGTGTGTTCTTCGAGACCTGCTGGGGTCAGCGGTTGGCGCTGTTCATCAACGCGCTGAAAATCACAGGTTGACCACCTAGTCCTGGTCGACACCACCTGAGAAATTTCCCAGTCAACTAATTGATGTGATACTTTTACAAGTAAACTCTGACCAATACCAATTTTATCACATTTTTACCAGTAAACATTGACCACTCTACCAGCAAGCCATGGTAAGCAACATGACCAATACCCAACCAAGCCATCGTCCAATCACCATCTGTGCATCGCCATCTCGGCCTTTGGCATCACCACCGCCCAACTCCGCGAAGGAGGAGATGCACGAGAGCAGAGTGGCCTCCCATGGGCCACGTTGAGATGCAGAGTGGGCGAAGCATGGGGTGTCCGTAACTGGTACCCTAGTTGCCCGTTGTAAATAATTGGATTTTTCTTCTGGGTGGTACCAATCTTTTAGTAGTAATTGAGGAATCTGTACATTTTTTCTAGTAGGGTTTTTTGCATTTTGTTGGAAGCACATGGAAGCACTGTCATTTATTGATAATCCCAGCTGCCCAAAGACATGGGGTACCAGTTGGCGACGGCTGGAGTTGAAGAGAAACCATCCATTTTTGAGGTTGTTTAAGCTATGCCCACATTGGGATACACCCCTTGTAGAGAATCCCTGGAACTCCACTATGACCAACAAAGTGAACCAGTTCGGTTGAATTTGGCTTTGGGGTTCAGGCGGGGAATATTCTGGTGAAGCATGAAATTCAATCTCAACAATTGTTTGTCACCCAAAATGCGTACGAGTCAAGCAGTATCCTTGTGCTTGAACAGCGGCTGTGCATATGAATCGCTTAGGCTTACACCCAGCATCAACCATACTTGCGGTAGTTGGGATTGATGACAACCAATGAATCAATGATGAGGCAGCATCCTTACCCCACTGGTCCAGTATTGGTCCAGAAACAGTCAAACAGCATCCCCAAACCTATAATAGATCAATGCATACTTGCACGTCTAAGCACAAGAAAGTTGGAATGAATAGATGCAAATGTTCCATTGAACAAGAAACGAAAAGAAGCGTCTTAAATGGTGCTTAAAATGCAGGGACCAAAAAGGGCTGCAAACGCGGTATCCGACCAGTGTTCGGGTCAGAGACACGCTTCTCTTTTGGAAATGATCTTCAAAGACTCCGGAAAAGTGATCTCCTGTCTGGCCCTCAATGTTCTAAGTACCAGCTGTTATTGAGGACATAAAACTTCCATTGCACTTGTTGATGAGATTAGTTTATATTTGACATATGTATTGGTTGTATTTGGTTGTCAGTGTCAAGGGTCAACCTGCGTGGTCTGGAACCACAAGAGCACCCTGCGCAGCGCTCAACGGCGGCCTGGTGCAAGCGTGCGAAGCTGTCAGCCTTCAGTGCAATCTTCTCCTCCTGAACGCTGGAACTCAAACGTGGACGTTCGCACAACCAGATCGCACAAACTCGTACAAAAAAGATCCTGATTTCACGTAACTGCTGGAAAATGATCGTGTTTGGATGTGTTTGGGATGTTTTCGGGCAGCACTCCATCTACTACAGGAATATAACGCCAGGCAGCCAACGGATCCCTCGCCCGTTGTCTCCTCTGATCGCGCATGCACTGCAAACTTCTCTTTCACTGAAGCCTTGTGTCGCCAAAATCTTGGTAAACCACCAAATGATTCTACAAAGTAGGGCTGGGTGCAGGTGATATCTGAGCTCAGCTGCTCAAATTCTGTTGAAATCTAAACTCTCTCCTGATTCAAGCAGGGAACGTGTGTGCATGTGCCCATTTGACATGCGCCGTCTTATCCTTCTTTGCGCGAAGGTATTGAACTCATCTCGATGTCATACTGGCTCATGTTTTGTTTTCCTGACCACCGACCCCATGTTCGTTTCCTCGCCAATGATCCCTTGAACACTTTTAGTTAGATCCCCAAACTCCGAATCGGTTGCCCACCATCATATGGGTAAACCTAGAATTGGTATCCAAAAACAAAAGTGATCTCCTTACTAAACCGTAAACTTACCGTGGGGTACCAGTAGGTTAGGGGGCACTCCCTTGGCTTTGGCCAAGCATACTACATATGTATCTAAATGCGGGTATCCTGTGTGTATATATATATATATATTTTTTATGTGTATATATATATATATATATGTGTGTGTATATATATATATATATATGTATATTTATGTGTATATATATATACTCTGTGTGTTACGTGTGTTGGGTGGGCCATGTGTATAACAAAGCAGTCTGTGAATTCATGTGATGCGATCATGAAGTGTATATGTTTTAGTAATCACCATTTTGGACCGGTCATGGATGACCTGCCACTGTTAGCCATTAATCACCGCATCGAGCATTATGCGTATCGACCATAATGGATTCCCAAGTGTTGGCTGCCATCATCAACCAACATCAATAGCAGAACTAGTCTCATCAACCACTATCAACCACTTTTACTTGAGTTGGCAAATAACCTACTGTCTACGGTGGCAGTTGACAGTGGTGATCTGCGATGGAAGTCATCCCTCTCGCAAGCCGTGAAAGTTCTGATTGGTAAATTTCCACTTCAATGAACCGACGACGTAGCCAAACTTCATCGCCACACATCTCCCAAGAAAGATGATCGTTCACCAGCTTGCAAAAATCTATTGTCCAGCCATTAACCACCTATCCAGTCACCCACCACCACCTACCAACCACCACCTACCAACCATCACCTATCAATGAAACCAGCGAGCAGCGACCAGGTTCCAGACCCAGCTATGGCCCTGCGTCTGCTGCGTGACACCCAAACCTCGGCTCGGATTGCTGGTGAATGCCTGGGTTCATGATGGTTGATGCTTAATGAGTCTTGAATGACTGGTGAATGACTGTTGAATGGCTGGTTTAATGATGCTTTATGATGCTGAATTGCTAGATAGCTGGTGGAAGGCTTCTTAATAGCCGGTGAATAGCTAGTTGATGACGGTGAATCAATCTGATTTACTGGCAGTATCGCTATCCGCAGTAGGGAATGTGTTGGGATGCTTCGTGGTGATTGATGGTATTAGTTGAAGACGGTTAACAACCAGGAAACTATTCTGGTTGTTATGGAGGGTGGATGACTGGGGGAAAGGAAGGGTACTCATTGGTGCTCTATAAGTGACTGGTGATAGTTCCTGATTGGAATCCGTGATTCTACAAGGGATCTCTTCCTGTAAGATACCAAAAAACTGGTGATGATGCCTAGCACATCTTCCCAAAATTGATGTGAAAAGGAAGCCAACATTCAGATCAAGGGCCCATGATTTACCCTTCACATTAGCACATCAAGAAAACAAGGTAGTAGGTACTGCCTGGAGACAACAAGTACAATAGGAATACCATGGACATAGATGAACAATGATGAATAGATGATCATGGCAAGAGAGCGCAAGAGATAGCTGTCCATTTGTGGGAGATCGTTCGTTCATCCAGTTGGGCTTGTTTACCTGTATATCCGCTAGCTTGATTGGTTACCTCACCAGTGCCTAGGTGACAGATGAATTGGACAATTTCTGTTTCCAACTTCACTATATACTCATCCACCAATCAAAAATGAGCCGAAAAACACTTGATTCAGCAGCGTTGACTTGTTTTCCCTTTCAAAAACCCTGTCATATCTTTGTCAATGCTAAAAAGCTAGGTGGAAATTGTGAGGCACCGTAGGCCGTCCACATTCATGGTCTTGGCAACAATTTCGTGTGGATCATTGCGGATCTCTTTTGGACTGGAATAGTCAGTAATTATTAGCCGGGAACACAGACAGTTCTCTTGTCATCATTACAAAACAAAGGTACCTCCTGCAGGATTCCAAAACTATCTCGGTCCTGGTGCAACCCCACTTGCTATTCACAAAAGCTCTGAATGCAAGGCCCTTCCTTGGCATAGCCCCGGTTCACGTCAACTACCTTTCGTATAACAAAGTATGAGTGCACAAAGTGTATCATATTTCTAGGCACAAAAATGTAAATGCATAGATGTACCATCACTGCTTAGAGGTCAGCATTCGGTCGGTACAGTTGCTGCTGCGGGCTACAGCTACATTCCTATTCAATCCCAGCCCCAGGAAATTGCCATACTGCAGGCAAGGTGCTGGAAGCTGCTCGAGCGGCATCTTGCAAGGGGTCCTGGAATGGTGCATGGCTGTCATTGTGAAGCAAAATCGAATTAAATGCAGGATGTACGAAAAAGTAACCAACAATCGTGAGTCCATGAGGTGTAAAGAATTATAAGTGGCTAATGATAGGGATGTGAGGCATTCTAGTATGTAGTAATCAGTAATCAAAGGTGTTCGACAATGACAATAATTATGATTGCAAGAGTAAGAAGATACATCTTACGACACTCTATCATCCATGCACATCTACCCATCAATATAAGAAGATGTTCTGGGTAATGGAAAAAAATGATGGAAACGCAAGCACCATGGTTTCCTTTTGCTGGCTCTGAGCTCCCAATAATAGAACTAAGTGTAGCTTACGAAGATCTGCGTGTCACCAACAATAATGAGGATAGACCAAAAAACAGAGTAAAATCTGATCCCATTCAGTCGCGATGAGATACGTACAGAAACGTACATATTTATATCGACATAATCGATATAAACACTCTGCAAGTACTGTATACAGTTTGCCTATATGTTTATACTATTTGCAGTAACAATAGAGAGCTAAGTATATATCAAGCTAAGTACAGTAAGTATGGAGATACGGAGATACACACACTCAACTGCCACTGCGGGCACTACAGGACATCTCCAATCACCAAACATAATCATCGTCAGGAACCGCACATGTAGGGGGGACCACCATCTATGGACACAGAAAATTCCATCGCATGTGGTTTCAAATGGATGCTTTGGAATCCAGCCAGGACCCATGCGGTTCATATCAACACCTATCCAAAGCGAAAAGTTCCTTTCAATGTTGTTGGAATATGCACCGCACATGCTTGAGATATATCTGGCAATGGCTTGACTTTGATGGGGATGGCTCTAAAAGCGTGAGGAAGGCCAACTAGTGCATAATCTGCTTCGGGGATGTTGAGGGTTGGCAGTATCCGTGAAATGCATATAGCATGGTGAAAAACGTACATACACAACTCAAATGAAATTCTTCCTGTTGTTTTCCATTCAGGACTGGGGCGGGATCCTGCCATGGTTTCGATTCTAGTAGCAAGTTAGGCAAGGCAAGGCACAGAAAGTTGGAAGGTTTTAGCTTTGCAGAAACAATAGACTAGAGCCATTCCAAATGTGATGCATATCTACATTTGACACACTAAGGACAGGAAGTTTCCACTCAAGTCAATGCAACTGATTTGCGAAGAAGCCCTGCAATTTACTTCTTGATAAAACAGTACCCCCTTTGCTAAACTTGCAACACATGTGTTCCCCGGGTGTCTCATGTCGTCATAAATCCCGAATTGTGTCCTGGGACGCTTGTAGCACACCTCAGGTCGGTCGTTCGAGCCACGCGAGCTAGGTCCCCCAGAATCAACCACTCACAAGAAAAAGCAACAAAGGATTCTGATTCTGCCCTAATGGGTTGGACGTTAACCACCACAAATGCCTGCTTAGCCATCGAACTTGTGCAATCTGAATACTTAGTTGAGCAACTGCAAGATAAATCACCGAAACTCTCAAGTTTTTAGGCTTCCCAATCTACCAACCATAAAATCCAACTGCCTCACGAATCGATCAATCCGTGATGACATTATCAACGCGCCAGGCAGGTCATGCTCAACTCACCAACCAAAGATGTGCAGAACAAATTTCGCGGACGGTCTGCACAACCTGTGTTGCAAACTAGCATATTAATAGCATTCGGGCAAATGTGCGTCCAGATCGGAGAATCTGGCTCCGTGAAGTTTCAGAATTCCTCTTCGTGTGGTAGAAAAATCTAACTTTGAGATGAGAATTTCCGCCTCCAAACACCCCGATCAGCCTGAAATCTAGTTGGATACCTTCCAATTGTTGATGGAGACCTTCAGTTTCAACTGTTTCCAAAAGCACAACTTTGGGTGGTCACCATTGCTTACCCCCTGTATCCATGACTGTTGGCCAGTATCCCACCTTTGTTGTGCCAACCCGTTGCATCACCACGTGTATTGTCATGTGGCTTGTCGTTTTGACATATGGCAATTGCAGTGTTGATTGAAACGTATGTAGTCAATTCTATGAGTACAACGATACATATTCGATCATCATTGAATATTGAATATGTCTGTATATATATATATAGCTATGTATATGCAATTAATATCTATCTGTTTACTTATGTATGTAAGTAATCATATTCATACTTATTTACACATGTGTCTATATCTTCAATGGACAAACATCGTGTGCTCCCAGCATTTTCCAAGCAAGCCCCAGCCCACCGGCTGCTGCCAAGCTGCGTTGAGCCTGGCACAACCGGGTTTGATTCTTCGATTTGGAAGAGCAACAGCTGGTTGTTCAACGGTGCGATGTACCCACAGCACCGTTTGCCGTAACATATAAATCGGCCTTGCCTTTCATTTACGTTTTAGTGATGTATTGATTCACGTATGTATCTATCTATCCATCCATCCATCCATCCATCCATCTATCTATCTATCTATCTATCTCTCTGTCTGTCTGTCTATCTATCTATCTGTCTGTCTGTCTATCTATCTTTCTATCTATCTACCTATCCATGAATCTATCTATCTATCTATCTATCCATCTATCTATGTATCTATCTATCTATCTATCTATCCATCTATCTATCTATCTATCTATCTATGTACCTATCCATCTATCTACCTATCTCTCTATCTCTCTATCTCTCTATCTCTCTATCTCTCTCTGCCTGTCTGTCTGTCTGTCTGTCTGTCTATCTATCTATGGTCATCGACAAAATTATAGAAAAAAAACGGGGCCTTGAGGAGAGTGCACGTTGCACTCTGCTCGTTTTGCATAAAGTAATTCTTTTTTCCTGGGACAGTTGTAACTCCCAATGTTCTTAAATTCCCCAGGTTTTTTTCCATAATTCCTGTGGGGGGCCAAATTTTTCCATGATTAAGTGTACCTGTGTTTTCAGGGCAATTACACAGAATATCCCCAGTGTGGAGGTGATCAGTTTTTTCTATAATTTCTTTTTGCATACCCGGCAAAACCAATTATGGAAAAAACGGTGGTGACACTTGCCGTGCTTTCCAGTAGTATAATGCTTTTCCATGATCTACATTTCCTGAGACATATGCTTGGGAACAGTAATTGACAATGATTTATATGCATTGGACCCCTCGGCCGACAGAATTATGGAAAAATATAATTATGGAAAAAAAAGTTGTCATGTTTAACAACATCGGAGCTCCCCCGGACCTGCACGCGATTCGACTCTCTTTTTTTCTAAAATTCTGTCGACAACTGTATCTATCTATCTATCTATCTATCTATCTATCTATCTATCTATCTATCTATAGTATCTATGTATCTATGTCTCTATGTCTCTATGTATCTATGTAACTATGTATCTATGTATCTATGTATTTGCATATCTATGTATCTATGCAACTATGTATCTATGAATTTACGTATCTATGTAACTATGTATCTATGTAAGTCTGTATCTATGTGTCTATGTATCTATGTATTAATGTATCTATGTATTTATGTACCTATGTATCTATGTATCTGTTTATCTATCTATCAATCTATGTATCCATGCATGTATGTACTTGTGTATCTGTGAATGTTTCAATATTTGTTCACATTTGCTCAAATATACTGCGGAGACACATTGCATACACCAAACATACTGCAATAGAATATCGGTTGGTATGATACAAATATTTACAAATATTAAAGCTTCTATGACCACTTATGTTTTCTTTGTATATTCTCGTATACATTCATTTGTGCACTCAAATACTGCACATGTGACAAAATACATTAAGAAGGCGTGGGATAGAATGTTGAAATAGAGGCCAGTTAATTGTTATCCACAGTCATGATTATACAATCATGAGCTCTAATAGGCATGTAGTGACCATACTTTGTTAGCAATCCTACGCAGAACAAATTGGTTGGTTGATAGGGTATTTGACTTGCAATTGGCTGGTTCTCCGATGATTGATGATATTCTGAGGCTGTACAACCATAGCAGCTCCAAGAAATACAAAACGGTTGAGAAATTGACCTTCAAGGGCAATCGAAGATGCTATTTTTCAATACTTGATTAAAGACCTAGCCGCGAGCACCTTGAGTGGATGCGCGAATCAAGCTTTAAGTCCTATGCTTCAAGCCATGGCAATGCGCAGGGCCCTGCTTGTCGAAACAAATGCATGACCATCACCTCTGACTTCTGTCATTGTGGCTGTGCTTTCGAATCAGGAACTGCCCAAGAATCAATCATCATTTACTCGGTCACTGAGTCATTTTTATCCTGACATCAACAACCGCTTGCGCGTGAAGTAGTTGAAGGACTCCAAAATCTTCGTATTCCTCTGGCGCGTCTTCGGTACATGGTCCGGCCGTGCCGATCTGAAGCAGCAAACGGTTCGGGTCCGGCAATACCTTGTGAGATTAAACCGCCCTTTTTGAATCATAGATTGTTGAATCATTGATTGAAAGGTATTCGTCAACCAACCATTTGTTGATAATCAATAGGGAAAATGAAAGTGTTCAAAACCACCAGCCAGTTGCTGTTTCACCATTATGGTTGGTCATTATCCACTATAACTATAATTAACCACTATTAATCACTGAATTCCCATTCTTGTGGAAGTTCATAGCCCTCCGAAGCAGCGACCACTTGCTGAACGCCGCGACCCGGCGCCTCTGCACCTAAGCGTCGCCGCAGGGAAGCCAAGGCGCTGGCCAAGCCGCAGTAGATCTCGCGGTCGACAGATTGGTAGACCGCCCTTCTCGATTAAGTTGATACACCTTCTCGATTGGTAAACCTTCTATTTGCTTATATAGTTGAACCAAGTCAGCAGAGTTCAACACCACAAGTTGATGATGCTTAGTTCATACTAATTCATACCACTGCTGACTCACAATTAATCTCTGATGAATTCAATCATCTTCACCTTGGATCCAGTTCCTTAGTCATACTACTGCTTATTGACAAAACTTTGAAGAAATGAATTCCATCATCACCGTGGAACCTTGGTCGTTCATCAGCAATGCGACCTGGTCGCTGCGGCTCACCTTCTCCAAGGCTTCCAAGTCCGTTCTCTCTGTGCGCTGCTCCAAGACCAGCGAGATGGAGCCTGGAGAAATGCGAAGGCCACCGTTGCGGCCCTTGGTGAACTTCTGCGCGGATGAATTTGTTGCATGAGAAAAGTTCATCGCAGCTGCTCCAGGAGCTGATAATTTTTGTCACAACTGTTGCATCTACAGATATATTATTCAGGAAAATGTGGCCGACGGAACATCTCAACGTAGTACATTCGATTCCTTCTCTCCACGAGAGTACTGGTCTATGATCAACATGCAGTAGTTGGTTTCCCATGCAAATTGTGTGGCCATATCCAGGAGCCATGGCCATGCGCTTCTCAGCTGAGTTGCGCAGGTGTGTCAGGACCATACCAGCCAGGGAGAACACCTGGTGCGAAGCAGCGGCTGAAACGGTCATCCGCAACCCATCCATATATCAATGGTGGATACAGTGTTGCATCATGGATAATATGGTGACCATGGATTCATGGATGGGTTGTATCTGTGAAGCTCATGCTGCAAATCGATGCAGTATGGGAATGGGAATCACTTTAACCTCCACTGGATGATTGAAACTGAATATGGATTAGTACACAGCGATTTCAGGGCCTGTACCCCAAGTTCACCATACCCAGCACACCTAGAGCAGGTGGTGGCTGGCTTGTATTCTTGCCCTCACCTACCATCTGCTTGAAATGGGGATGAGCCTGCTTCACAGCGTGGTTGGTAGGCTGATTCATAATTAAACATAATTGGTTTGGTCAAGTTGGGCTGCATGGCGAGTCGACTTTCAGATTCCTTTTCATACATCAAAAGTTTGCTTCTAGCCACTGCTTTTGAGCCATTCTTTTTAGCCATTGCTTGACAAGCGTGTAATCCATGAGCTTGTGCTCACCAATGGCGTGGAAACAAGTACTTGTCATGGTGACACATGTACATTTGCAGCGCATCGTTGTGGAGCGCCAAAATTCATAAAATACCTGGGGGGTTGCACACGCAACTGGAGGAATTTCTTCTGAAGCTTTTCTTGAGACTCACAAGGCTCGCACTGTAACCTTTTTGTTCCAGTTCATTCATCGTTCCAATTTCTGGTGCTAATCTCGGTACTTCATCAAACCTCTTGATGAAGTACTCCTGGGCCCATATCGAATTGCAAAATCCTGGGTTTTATCGTCCGAGGCCACAGGTTCCACCACAACATCCCTCCACCTCCGGAGACACCCAGGCTGCAGCCACCGGTGTTGCTGGGACGCTGTTGTGTCCCTGGCCGCAGAAGAAATCGATGAATCTTGGTTGATGAAGAGAGTGAAGAGGATGAGGATGGGAAGGATGAGGAAGGAGTGGAATTCAAGCTGCATCATCCATCGTCGCAGACTTCAAAAACTACAGCCTGTTGTCAAATCATGTCAAATCTGCAAAATGCAAGGAATTGTGCTTTCTGCAAATGGGGCAACAAGTGTGTTGCAATTTAGCATCCCAAGATTGAGGAACACCGTGGAATACCCACCCAAGTTGAAAGGTTTCCAAGTATCACAACTGAAGTATCCCCAGCTCTGCAGACCTTGCAGGGCGTCCCGTGGCTCTTGTCTCCGCCCAGCTGGACCAGCTGTACGGCAATGCCTTGATCGACACAGAGGCTGGGCAGGAGCTGGGGAGGAATGAGAAGAAAGCGAAGAAAGTGCTGCCGCAGTGCTGCCAGTGGAGATTGAACAACTGTGAATCCGAGGTGGCGCACAATCAGGAAGACCTCTGTATCGTGATGATGAATGGTGCTTTGTATCTTCTGGAACAGAATAGCACTCGAAAGCTTATTGTGGTCCCTGCTGATCAAGTAACCTTTTAGGCATGGGTGCATGCTGAATCAAAACATGCTTAATCCTCGCGGAATCCTTCGATTTCTCTGCGCAACAATTTGAAGTCAGCTCCTATCGACTGATGACCCAAGGCGATATGGATTGTTTTACTAAATAAGAATATAAGAATATATATCCTGTTGTGGCCATGGTCAGCCTACTCAACGTCCTGGTGCCAACAAAATCACATCCCATGAAGCAATGGCTGGACAGAGAGCGCGCGTTCCCCGAGCGCTCCCAATGCAGCCAAGTGGACGCACAAGGCGAGCATCAACGAGTGCCTGGTACCAAAATGACTAGCTGGCCTTGGGGGATGAGGTGACCATCTGTAAACTACCAGAGTTATTGTTTTTTACTTCCCATGTTAATAAGGTTGATACATGAATTTGTTGCACTTCACATCAATTGACTAAGTTATTGTTGGTGACCAATCGGAGTCACTAACCCTTGCCTCTTTGAGCAAACCTATCATTCACAAATTAAAATTACACTATATCCGCAAACTAGTAGCGGATTCAAATAGTGACGGGCGGTCATGTGTGCAAATTCAGTATCGTTCCCGATTGAATTCAGATCACATCCGCACAGCATTTGGCCCTTCGCCCTTGTGTTGAAAAGGAGTGCGCTTGGTAGCTAGCTCCTGTGATTCGAGTTTCATGGTAGCGTATAGCCTGGTTTGAAGCCAGGTTGTTTTCGCTTGCCGCCCCGGGGCGGTGTGTGATCCAGGGAGATGGGAGAAGAGAGCCTATCCAGAACCAAGGATGGTATCCCATGTTTCGACGGTGCTGCTGACAAACTGAATCTGTATCGCGAAGAAGCTTTGCAGTATTTGTTTACTTTGGAGCATCACAAACGGTATCTAGCTGGTCCAAGGTTGTCACAAGCCTTGACAGGAATTGCTAGAACAGTGATTCGAAAACGACTGGCCAAAGATCCACAGTGGCTGGCCCATCCGCGAGGGGCCTACGACCTACTACAGCACTTGGAAGAGTGCATTGGGCAGCCAACAGTGCTTCAAGCAGCACAACATACTCAGAAATTCTTCTACCAGCTCAAGCGGAGAAGAAATGAGACGATGACTTCATGGACGAATCGTCATAGTGAAGCTCTTTGGGAAGCTTCGAGAGCTCTTAGGAAAGTGCAGAATGAGCAAGGGTCCAGTATGAGCACTGGAAGGGTTGGCTCGAGCACTTCATCGAGATCTCAAGCAGGCTGGCGTGACGACGGATGGGGTCATCGTGGAGATGTTGAAGAACAACATGAAGGAAGTGAAATGGGTCCATTCCAGGATGATGGACGCATGCGAGAACAGGCTGATGAGGAAGACAACCAGTCATATGCCGGTTGGAACTGGTCCAGGTCCAGCTGGGATGGCTGGTATGGCAGCTCCTGGAAGAGCGCTGAGTATGCGCCACCTTCGGCGTGGAGCTCAGAAGTTCCAGATTTCCTTCCAGATTATCTGGTGGGCTTTTTGCTTTTGCAGCGTTCAAGTCTGGACGCTGGCGAGAGAGCAAACATCCTTGCTGCAGTGAAGGGAGATGTGACACGAGTTCCATTGAGAAGGCCTTGAAGGAGCAATGGACAGATGAGGGCCTGCTCAAGCGGGACAAGCAGCACTATGCTGCTCACTTCGCTGCTGAGGAGGAGTCAGAGGATGTGATGATGGCCAACGAAGAATGCCCAGATCCAGAGGAGGACCCAGAGGCCTATGAATGTTTCATGGCTGACCAGGCTGTGATCGATTCAGCTCTTGAGGCAATTCAAGAGAAGCGTCGAACCTTGCGTGAGGCAAGGTGGCGCCAGCAGCAGGTCAGAATGGGACGAAAGTTTTACCCTTCTGGAAAGATAAGCACTTCATGGACCAAGACCTCATCACAATCCTTTCCACAGCGCAATCCCCGCCATGAGTCTGGAGTGAAATGTGTTCGTTGCGGAGGACCTCACATGGCGTCCAACTGCCCCATGCCGAAGAAGCAGCAAGCCCAGATGACTGAGGAAGCCGAAGTTGCATTTGTGGCTGAAAGCCCAGAGTTAGCTCTTTCCAGTGAATCAGCCAACGTGAGTACCAATATCAGTCACACCATTCAGATGGGTAAGGGTATTGTTGATTGTGGAGCCACGGCAACGTTAGGATCCATTGAGGCTGTTGAGGCTTTGATGAAAAGAAATTTGAAGAAGCATGGATCTGACAGACTTTCCGTGGACCCCAACAACACTCCAATTTTCAAGTTTGGCAACAATGGCACCACGTCATGTGTATCAACTGCCAAGGTTCAGGTTGATTGCGGTGCCAAGGTTGGAAGCATGACCATTCATGTTCATGAACTTCCCAATCAGCCGATTTTGATTTCCATCAAGGCTTTGAAAGCCTTGGGGGCCGTAGTGGATTTCTCTCGAGACGAAGTCATTTACACCAATCTTTGTCCTCACAGTGTTGTCAAGTTGGAAAGTGCCCAGAACGGACACCTGTTGATGCCCTTAGGAGATGACTTGCTGGAAGGCGCCAAACAGCGTCACCAGCCCTTTTCAACACTCATGGACGAATAGGAAACACGCTCCTCTGGAGAAAATGGACATGGCGTCCAGGGGAGCCTCGATGAGAACCACAGTTTTTCTTTTGAAACATGTGCCAATTGCGATTTGCAAGCTGTACAGGATGTCATTTGCACCTTTTGTGGACACACTCATTTTGATGTTGTTAGTAGTGATGCCAAAGCTATCCATGGTAAGTCATGTAGGTCGTTGCTTGAGCCCGACACCTCCTTGCCGAGTGCTTTTCAGAAATCCAGTACGATTAGCAGTTCCGCCAACGTGTCGTGTGTCGCTCTCAGTCATCATGCCGACCGAGCGCAAGCAGGACTTGATTTCCAAGCTTCAGCAGATGGGAGAAGATGTTCCAGTGACCTGGACCGTTCCACAGATCAAGGCCAGATTGGACGAGCTCAAGACCGAGCGCCAGGACCTCTCAGTCAAGACGCTCAAGAAGGAGATGGTTGCCCTCAACAAGGCAGCACGCAAAAAGTCCGATCTGGTGGCCTTTGCTCAAGCTATCGATGTTGTGGTGAGGGACAACGATGTCATGACCAAGATCTATGCTCGATGCGAGGAGAAACTCGCCATGATGGTTGCTCCGTGTTCAGAGGATCTCGTGAACTTCGGGGAGCATGCCGATCGCACCTACCAGAGCCTTCTGGACAATTGCCCAAAGTATGCTCAATGGGTAGTGACAACAGCCATGGAGGAGTCGGAGTGCAACTGGCGCCTCAAGCGTCTAGCAGGATGGCTGAACCAGGCTCAACCATCCACTCGAGTGATGAACTTGGGAGGCTATCCGAAGGACAAGCCGGGCACCGGTCTAGTGCCCCACCACAAGATGAAGTCGCACTCAGGAATGAGTTCCCAGAGCGAGATCTCCGGAAGCTCTTTTCAGAAGATCCCATCCGAAGCCAAGGATCCCGAACATGCTCAGATTCTCGAGGAATTGGAGCAACTCCGAGCCGAGAATGCCGCGTTGCAGCTGCAGATGAGCCGTTCCAAAGCTCGCAAGGAGATGTGAGTGAAGCTTCAGATGTAGAGGACTTTGCGGACTGTCCAGAACATCAATGTTTGCACACTCATGGAACCATAGGTCAAAATTGGTTAGAACACAGAAATCCCTATGGCAAGTCTTGGAATGCTTTGGTTGGATTCGATCGATTGTTTCTTTTAGAAGTGGCTTGCTCCGAACGTAGTGTTTTGTCAGAAGAAGTGCAGACACGTTTTGGACCACATGCCTCTCTCCGATGTGCTCACTGGAACGGTTATGACCTTACTTCTCCATCTGGTATTTCAGGTTTGAAGCGGTTGATTCGTGAAAGGAGACCCCAACATATTTGGATTTCATGTGAATGTGGACCCTACTCTCCTATGCAAAGAATTAATCAGCGGAATCCTGATCAGTGTGCACAGTTGGAGCGGAAGAGGGCTGAAGCCAGGAAGCAGTATGCGGGAGGCATTGAGGTTGCAGCCTATGGTCAACGGTTTGGATGCCAGGTTCATTGGGAATTGTCAGAGAAATGTGATGCTTGGAAGTTACCCATGATTGAAGATATGATTCAGAAATTGCAGATGAGGAAAGTCACATGTCATGGTTGCACAGTTGGTTTACGGGCTCCTGACACCGGTGACCTCATGTGCAAGGGTTGGACCATCGCCACTCAGAACGGCAATCTCCTGCGACGTATGAACCTGCAATGCCAACGAAACCATAAGAAGACTGTCTGTGAAAGCAATCGTACTCGATTTTCCGCATATTACACAGCAACTTTTGCAAAGAGAGTTGTGGAAGCATTGCAGGAGCATGAGGCTTGGTCAAGCCTCGTTCAAGAACTGGCATCACCGGCAGAAGACATCAGGAATACATTCTCAGGTGATTCCGAAGAACAATGTTTAGTAGGAGACACTGAAGTGACTGATGAGGAGAAGATCAAGATCAACAATTTGTTGAGACACATTCATAGTGTTACAGGTCACGGCTCAGTGGAGACTCTGGTGAAGTCCTTGAAAAACAGAAGAGTACCTGAGAAGATCCTGAAGGTTGCCAGACAGTTTCAATGCCCAGTTTGCGACGAGCGAAAGCGGATGGCACCACGCCGGCCAGCCACGCTCGAAGTTCTTCCACTGAAATGGCAACGAGTTCAATGTGATCTGGGTTCCTGGACTCACCCTCAAACCAAACACAAGATCAAGTTTGTCCTTTTCATTGATGAGGGATGTCGTTTCAGAACTGGTAGAATTTTATTTGAGAACAGTCGCAATCAAGCTACATGGCCTTTGATCAAACAAGTATTCGAGGAAACTTGGTTATCAGTTTTTGGTCAACCAGAAGAACTTCGAGTAGATCCGGAAGGCGTGTGGCTTACAGAAGATGCTGCAGCTTACTGCCAAGAACGTGGCATCGAACTTCGCCACATTCCAGCTGAAGCGCATTGGCAGATTGGTGTAGTTGAAGAAGGAATCAAAGCACTGAAACATGTGATGACCTCTCTTTCTTCAGAATTCCCTGACATGGATACAACAGAATGCTTCTCTAGGGCTATTTGGGCATGTAACTCCCGAGACAACAGTCATGGATATTCTCCAGCTCAACATGCCATGGGTCGCAATCCAGATGAATGGGGTCGTTTATTCAAAAGTGACGTTGATGGGCAACCTATTCATCCTCAACAGATGATTGATGGGGGTTTTGCAGAGAACATCAAGGCCATTGCCACAGCGGAGCAGAGCTTCAGTCAGTATCAAGCAGCAGCCCGAATTGCTCGTGCCGAAGCAGCGGGGAAACGACCATTGAAACATTTCACTCCTGGTGATTTAGTGTTTTATTGGCGAAAGCAAGTTCGTGGTGGTGGTGACAAAGGTTTTTCATGGTGTGGTCAATTCGTTGGTCCTGCCCGTGTTTTGGCTGTTGAAACACGTGAAGATGAAAATGGTCGTTTGAGACCAGGCAGCTGCGTTTGGCTACATCGTGCTGGCAAGCTGTTGAAGGCCGCTCCCGAACAGCTGAGAGCTGCATCCAGTCGCGAACGAGCAATTGAAGAACTAAAGGGTCCATGTGAAATTCCCTGGACCATCACTTCATTGGCATCTCATCCCCAAAGAAGGACATACGGGGATATCAGCAAGGAGAACCCTTCAGATTTGCAATGGCAGGAAGCAGCAGCTCATCCTACCGGCCGGAAGCGGTATTTTACCAAAATGCCGGTGCATTCGGAACCAAGTGCTGATCCTAGCGCCGCACCTTCCAATCGGGAAGGGCCTTCTGAGATGTTAGTGGATGATGAGGATGAGAACATGGAACCTGTAGAAGAAGAAGAAATCTTTCCCTCTCCTTCTCCAGCAGCTATGGATACAGATTCAGATTTGCTTGCTTACGAAATTTCCATTGACATTCCAACTTCAAAACGAGGATGGAAGCGATTCACAGACTGCCCAGAAGCGTATGTTGCTAGTCAGATGAGAAGAAACTCTGTCGAGGTTCGCGAACGTAATCTGACTGATGCTGAACTACAACAATTCAAGGTTGCAAAGGACAAGGAAGTACGTAGTTATTTGCAGGCACATTGTTTCAAATTGTTACCTCCGGAACAACAAAACAAATCTGAGGCAGTCGGAATGCGCTGGGTGCTCACATGGAAAGCCCTTGACGACGGAAGTGGTGAGAAGAAAGCTAAAGCTAGAGCAGTGATATTAGGTCACCAGGACAAGAACTATGAGCACAAACAAACTGCGTCTCCTACCTTATCAAGATCTGGTAGACAGTTGTTTTTGGCCTTTTGCAGTCGTCATCATTTCAGAGTTCGCAAGGGTGATGTATCAGCAGCATTTTTACAAGGTGAAGTATTGGAGGATGGCATGCAAGTACAACCCACACCAGAGATTTGTCAAGCCATGGGCATTCCTGTTGGGTCAATTACACAGCTACAGAGAGCTGCATACGGATTGGTTGAAGCTCCATTATGGTGGTACAAGAGTGTTTCAAATTTTCTGATTAGCCTGGGTTACACACGAATGAAGACTGAACCTTGTATTTGGGTCTACTTTGATGCTCAGGGTCAACCACGTTCTGCTATCAGTGGTCATGTGGATGATTTCCTTTTTGCAGGTTGCGATGCAGACTCCATTCATGCTCAGTTGATGTCACAGATCAAGGCGAAGTTTCAGTGGGGACAATGGGAAGACAGTCCATTCACTCAATGTGGCATTCGTGTTATTCAGCATGATGATTACAGTTTTACTTTGAACCAGCATGAATTTTTGGACAACATTCAACCTATTCACATTGGCAAGGAGCGGTTTCGACAAAGAGAACAAAGCACCACGGATCAGGAGAAGTCTCAACTTCGTGCTGTTTTGGGAAGCCTTAGCTGGTTGTGTGGTCAAACAGATGTTTTTCACAGTGTCGATGTCAACTTTCTCATCTCTACGATTCCGACAAGTACTGTTGCTGACCTAATCAAGGTGAACCAATTGGTGAGTGATGTAAAGAGGTTGCGACATGACCTTCGAATACATCCTCTCAAGAAGGGTGAACCGGTTGATATTGTGGCCTGGGGAGATGCTGCTTGGGCCAATCGGCCTGACAATATTGGCAGTACCGCAGGTATTATCATTGGTTTGTCATCTCAGTCTCTTCGAAAAGGGGAATTGTCACCTGTAAGTCTCCTATATTGGAAAAGTGGGAAGATCAACAGGAAGTGTCGATCACCGGCTTGTGCCGAAGTTCACGCAGTTGTTGACAGTGAGGATACTCTTTACCATTTGCGATATTTGTGGTCAGAGATGCATTATCCTAGAACTCACCTCCAACTGAAGACTGCATCAGAGATTGTTAGCATGACACCAGGTCTAGTCATCACAGACTCCAAGAACCTCTATGATCGTATGAGTTCAGACTCACCAACGATAAAGGGAGAAGAGAAGAGGGCCACTATTGAGGCCTTGGCACTCAAGGATTCAGCAGCCGAATGCGGCACGATGCTTCGGTGGGTCCATAGCGATGCACAGTTAGGAAATAGCCTAACGAAGACGAGTGAGAAAGGTCAATTGATTCTCTTCTTTCAACTCAAACAAGCTTGGAAGATCATTTACGACGAATCTATGCAATCAGCTCGTAAGAGGAAGATCGCAGGTAAACTTCCTATGGATAGCTAGGTGTGTTCCAATTTTTTTTTAACGTCCACCGGTGCAAATTCAGTATCGTTCCCGATTGAATTCAGATCACATCCGCACAGCATTTGGCCCTTCGCCCTTGTGTTGAAAAGGAGTGCGCTTGGTAGCTAGCTCCTGTGATTCGAGTTTCAATGTGTGCTTCACTCCCGCTCATAGAGTACCACCAGGCCGGTAAACTAGGGTTGCGCATACACTAAACTTCAAATTCTTTGCACATCAGTTCAGTTCGAAACGCTCGTGTATGGTTGCCTCGCACAACTGGTTCATTAATGAATTGATAACGGCCCTCTGTTGGCATAGAATTATGGCTCTAGAATTGGGTTGTCCGTGAATGGTCTCTAGCCCCAAAATTGTCGGTTGCCGGGTTCCCCTAAATAAGGTCAAGTGGAGGCAAACAATGTTTGGACAGCACAGATATTGATGCAAATTATTGTGTATTTGTGAGCCGTACGAAATACACCCTCACACCTGCACTGTTTGATTTGCAGCTGTTTGATTTGTAGATATTTGTAGGAACGGATTATGAAATCCCCATCCACAGGGAAACTTCCTCCTTCAAGCATCCCAGCTGATGCCCCCTTCTGCCTCTGCAGTGTCAACAGCCTCAGCGGCGGTGGATTTTCCAAGTGATCCACAGAAACATGATGTTCGGGATGGAGGCAAAAATTTGGAGGAAAAGATCGGGATCACGAAAAAATCTGTTGGGAAATCAACGTTTGAAGGTGCCTCTGAAAAGACATTCCTCAACCTCCCGAACTGAATGCGTCCTGGAATGAAATGCATATCATTTTGCCAATACAATACGTGTGAGCGCCTATGAGCCGAAAATACTTTTATGCATGGCAAATGTACTGCAAATGAGTCTATACACACAGATTTGAGCATGGACATTAGTATACGTATACGTGCATAGGTATGTGTAATTACGTACTTTATATGTACACAAATTGTACACATGTATCTAGTAAACGTACAGCGCTGTATGGGTTATCAATCGTTGTTACACTGAAATATGTACATGTAGATGGCCAGCCGTTGCTAGATGGCCGCCTGATAAACCCTGTTTTTTCGTGCTTTTGAAGTCTTCATGAAATGTTTCTGTTGTTGTATTCATATCCCCAGTCAAGTGTGTGCGCTACGTTGATGCTACGTGGGGCATATGGGGGTGGGGTGGGGTGGGGCATGGGCATGTTAACGTTCACTTGCACTTGCTTGCGATGTTGATGCTACGTGGATGCTACGTGGGGCATACGGGGGGGGGGTGGGGTGGGGTGGGGCATGTTAACGTTCACTTGCACTTGCGCGCGATGTTGATGCTTTGAAGAAAT